>JANSTV010055959.1:0-12940 GCA_027564135.1 Lestremia cinerea | reverse complement strand
TGACGATGACGATGACGATCATGTCGATGTCACATCATTGTTAGAACGACAGAACGAAGAGAAAGGAAAAGAGAAACGAGGCATTTTTACTTCTTCTTCTTCTTCTTCGATCATATTTTGGGCCGAAAGAATCGGAAAAATTCGACGGAAAACAAAAGCACACACAAAACGTAAGTTCAATTCAATCCCGTCTGATTGAACGCGATGAGCCATCGGGTGGTGTGACCAACGAGATTCGTTTTTCTTTCATTCTTTCCTAATTTGAAAAAGAAGAAGAAAAAAAAACGCTCATTTTTTTCCGTTTCAACGTTTGCGATTAAGTTAATTTACAATCGGTCTGTTCGTGCCATTCGATGCTAGAAAGTCGTAGCTGTCGTTGTAATCTCTTTGTAACGTTGCCTTTATCGGCTTTTGTCACATATATGCAAACGTAAAGGCACCCAGTCGCATCAGTCGATAAGATTTTTTCAACATTTCTGCCTCGTTTCTTGTTTTTTGTGCTGATCGTCGCGTGTGTGCATTTTAGAACGAATGCAAATTGTTTGAAAAGAGTAAAAAAGAAGAGAGAAGGAAAATAGCAGAAACGTCAGTAACCCAATCAACGTGGTGAGATAACGTTGCGAGTGGAGTTAATCAGTCGGAGGTGTTTGATCGTTTCCCCAAAAAGGAGGGAAAAAGAGGAACAAATTCAAAGAAATTTAGTGAATCAATCGGAAACAAAGACGTTCATTGACATTCGTTCGGTCATATGTTTGCTGGTGCCGTTGCTGATGTAAGCAAACATTCACATCGAAAAGCACCGTTTTTTGCCGGTTCGCATTGTCGACGGAATCGCTCTGGTGATGGTCGTCGTCCGCGTCATCGTCCGCTACTGTTCAGCTTGAATTCATTCACGCTGCCGTTTGTGTTTCGCTCCCATTGTGTTGTGTCATCCGTTGATATTCGCCGTTGCATATTTTGCGATTTGTTCGATTTGTGTGGCGAGTATGCCTTTGGCCGCAAAAGCCAATTGAGCTAATCGAGATTGTCGTGAAAATGATTGTAGCGGTCACCCGCCCAATCACACCGAAAACGAAGATGAAAACTGACGGAAAACACGAACTGTTGTGTCGTTTTGGAGAAAACACGAAGAGAACGAACAGAGAAGGAAAAAAAAACCAGCAAACCAATTCTATTGTCACCGGTGTTGTTTGTTTTGCTCGTTTCATTGATCGTGTTGCGACCGCCTCATGCAAAAAATATGTATTTCTTTCCGAAATCGAGTTTCGATCAAATTTCTATCGAAACGTTCTTTCAACGCAAAACGCTAGGCAGACAGGCACTTATTCGAATTATGTCGATATTTCACTTGACGCTATTTGCTCAATCGACAAGATTCGAATAGGCGAAAAACACCTGTGCCAAATGCGATGACGATTCGGCTCAGGTCCACAAACGAAATCAAAATGAATGTGAGAGATTCGTTGCCGGGGCGATGATTCAATCACAGACGCACAACATGTGACAGCATTTCGCTGTAATCTCATTCACCTGGAAGGGTTCGAATCGGAACTTGTGGTCGGGTTCGAATGGAACGGTTCTGCTTTCGGAGCTCCATGGTTCTGGTGGAATGGCACCCGGCATCCAATATGCCACTTATCAATGAACTCCAACACACATTTCCGCGATCATTCAAATCGACCATACAATCCAAACTTTGACAGTTCCATTGTACGCCACCGCCATCGACACACAGCACACAGCACACTGTCACTGCTGGAAATGACTCGACGGTGCGTTGTGAATAATGAAACGCCGTTTTGACACATTCAGAGCAGCACACATCAACCGAAAATCGTTTCGATCGCACAAAAAAACGAAAACGATCAAAGAGAGAAACAACACAACGAAAAAGAAGAAGAAAGAACAAAATCGTCGGCCGCAGCAAACGCGAATGAGAATGGCACACGTTTTCATGTAAATGTTCTGATTTTGGTATTGCATTATTTCGCAAAATTCCATTTGATTTGAATTGAGCGCGAATGGCAACGAAAGCAGAATTTGACGAAAAAAACGAGACGGAAAATGAAGAAGCAGAAAAACCGAATTCACCTTTGTTTATTCGACTTGACGGCGGTGTGTCAATCAGCGGGTTTTGCATGGAATGTTTGGAGGGAAACGATGAGGTCGCTGTCGAATCGAACGGGGCGTCGACGCAACAACCTTCTTTTCATCGAAATTGAAGAAAATTGAAAGAAAAAAAACGAAAAAGAAAAACGCAGCAACAAGCGACACCAATCATCGTCGTCATCAAGGAGATGACCTTAACCATGTTCTCGTTCTGAATTTTCTCTACCGCATGTCAAGTGACCTTTTCTAACGCGTCGAACTGCGCACACCACCATCGGCCACCGTGTGCTTTTTCCTTCTATTTTTTCGAATATTAATTTATGTTAATTCGCCACAACACACAGTGAACGCGTCAACGTGGTTTAGCCTCGATCGGATCTCGGATCGCAGTCGTCGTTTGATAATCGAGCATCGATTCATGATCGGAGCCGCAGATATCAGTCGAATTTCCATGTTAATTCTCATCTGGCGAGGCTCACTACAGTTTGTGTTGTTTTCTTGTGTCGTTTGTGACTTCTTGAATTGCTTGCGCTCCGGTTCGTACGCATCGTGTCGTCGTCATCCTCGTCACACGTAATATTTGTCGCGCACGTTGCCACATCCACTGCCAATTGAACACTCGTTTGTTTGCTCTCGCGAGCTTCTTCACTCGCTTTCGCCTCCTTCTTCCACTTTAACCGTTGCTGTCAGTTTTTTAATCACTTTTTTTTTATCGATTTTCGTTTGTCGCATTTCGTTGCAAACGTTCATGTCGATAACGTGTGACATCATATTGACAGCGGTACTCCGCTGAATGATCGTTTTTGTGACAAATCATTCGATGAAATTTACGCGGATTGCTTGGCCATTTTCCAGCCGACAGCTAGGATAGGCCAGCTGTCGAAGCCGGGCTCGGGCGAAAAATCGAACAGTTGATCGATCAATTATGCATTGGGCCGGCCTGTCAGTGGTGCGAACCTCAACATCTGGTTCTTCCTCGGACAAAGAAACCGCCCGTTCGACGAGGCGGGTCGTTGACATTTCCCACTGGGGTGATGTTGGTGCCGCCAGGATTGCTCCTGATGAATTATTCAGAATCGATGATGAGTTTTGAATGTTGTTGCGTTTCGGTTGAATCCTTTCCAATGGCCGGGAATTCAACACATGTTTTGCTGCGGTTTTTGCCGCCCTCGTTTTTTGCACTCACGCAATCTCAGCCAGTTTAACTGATTCCTAATTGTTTCCTCTTTCCATTCTATTTGCA
Source organism: Lestremia cinerea (assembly GCA_027564135.1). NCBI lineage: Eukaryota > Metazoa > Arthropoda > Insecta > Diptera > Cecidomyiidae > Lestremia > Lestremia cinerea. The sequence continues at coordinate 9,588 of JANSTV010055959.1, read as the reverse complement.
GAACTGCCGAACATAGGGTTCTAACACCATGGAGGACGGCCATATCAAAACCGTTGAAGAGGCGGTAAATTTCTTCGGAACTAACGCAGAACAAGGCCTTTCACTTGACCAAGTTAAAAGGAATCAAGAAAAATACGGTCCAAATGGTAAGCAAGCACTCTTCCCTCTTTAAAACCATTTTCCGCGCACGCAATTCCTCATTCGCGCAAACGGTGCTCATCTCGTCCGATCGGCCAAATCGAAATGTTTGCGAATTATTTCGTTTTCGATTTTTATCGGTTCGTTTCTGGTATGCTCTTGAGCGTTCAGTTTATGGCGAGAGATGAGAATAACACAAGCCGAGAGATTTCGGATAAACATCGCGGTTTTGGTTCGCGGTTCCGGTTCTCTTATCGATATGTTTTTATCGATTAATTTTAATCGAATGCAAACAAAACGTTCAACGTTGAATTGACAAAGCTCGGAATGAATTACTTGAAACCAAACGGTTTCATCTTCGTCTTGGTTTCTCTCCATCTGAAAACATCATCCGAATAAATTATTCCTGCGTTTGAAAAGAACCAGAAACAATTTACGATATAAATTTTGAATGTGTCAGTCTTCGCTGTGTGCGTGTCTGTGTGTGAGTGTGAGTGTGTCTGCCACACCGCTCACTGAAAGCAAAACCATCTATCGGTTACACAAACATTGAATGGCAAATGCCAATTGGCTCGAGAGCAAAACAAAAACAACCAAACGATAATTATCGAAAATATAAAAAGAAGAAGAAGACGAACAAGTTGTAGCCGTTGTGGGCAAGAAGTAGGCAAGAAGTGAAGAGGCTTAGAAACGCCAGAGTAATTAACGAAACACCAGAGACTTTTCTTGTGGCGAATCTTTGTAAACTTCACCGTTTCGCGAGAACTGGATTGGATTTTGAGTTGTGGTGGAGAGTGTTGTTGACGACGTTGTGATGTTTCAGTGAGAAAATGCGATATCGAAACCGCAATGACACACCGCACACACCAATGGGGGGTGCGGGAGGGACGGTTGACTCAGCAAATCCGAGATCTTAATGCAGAGCCCGTTTCCGATTCGATTCAATTATTGGCCTCTGACACGAGCTGAATACGAAATGAGCTCCAGCTCAACCTCCCTCCCACCCCCACCCCCCAACGGGGATTATGAAAATTCATTAGAAAAATCATATAATTGAAATTCACCCCAAATATGTTATCGTCCTCTAATTTGATGCCGGACCGACATAATGCCGTTGTTCTCGATTGGCATCGACGATGACTCAATCAACCAGTCATCCGTTCGCATCATAAATCCACACTCGTAAAACGGAATAATTGAATCCGTTTTGGCAGAGAGGCGCACTGGAAATCAGAGCCTAAACAGAAGCCGCATCGTGCATGTGTGTGTGTGTGTGTGTGTCTGTGTGATGTGGTTGTGTGGGCTGATGTGATTGAAAGGCTGTTTGGAAAATTCTGCTGAAATCCATTCTGATGCGATGACCGAATCAAATGGATTGTCAATTTGGAATTTCCATCAGAATATCAGCAATGAGCAAACTGAATGGATTTTCCATTGAATTGAGTCGACATTGTTCAGGATGTTCATTAGATTTTGCCATTACCATTTCGCCGAAAAAACAATTGAGTTTCGGATCGTGAAACCGCACTGGGGAAAATTCTCGAGGATAGCAGTGCTTTCATGCTGGGTATACTCTCGTTTCGTCGAATCGAAAGCAATTTTGCGAAAATTTGCGAAAATTTCGGTGAAATAAAAGCGTCGTCGTCGCAAGTGGCTCTCTATCGATGCAACAATATCGCACAATATACGCACATTAATCCCAATCTACCTCCATGACATTGGCACAGTTATTTCGCAAAATTGCCAAGAAAACTTAATTCTTTCATCAGCTTAAGGCAACAGAACCGAATTGAACAGGCTAATGCATCTGTATGGGATGCATTTGAAAGACATTGGACAACTGTATGGGTGTTGCTGTTCGTATTGGCACTGGCACATCAGTGCAGCGAATCCGATTTCGATTGCATTTAGCTTTTAATTGCCTTCGGCAAAGCAAAACGGATACCTTGAGTTCGACTATAATATCTCGGTTGCGAATAATTGTTGTTGCGTTCGCCACTACATGATTTTCATTATCATTTGGTGATTTTTTCTTTTTTTTCGTTTTTTTTTTCGATTCGACGATTTTGTATTTGCGAATACATTTTGCATGCACAACGGACGCACACACAGAGCGAGAGGAATGATGGCGAGAGAGAGATGGAGGGATAGAGCGAGATAGCAAGAGCATCGATATACGCGTGTCGATAAGTCGAACGGGCAGCATTTGCGACGATCGACGAACGCAAACAGGCACCGCAACCAAGCAAGCACATGTTCGCCACATTTGTCATTGTGGTTGAAATGCTAACCGCGTTTTTTCATCTTTTCTTTCAATATTGATGACGTCAATTGCAAATTTGAATGCTTCACAAAAACGCTATATTATTTATTTATTATTATTATTATGACGTTGGTTGCAGTGCTGGTTTCGTCTGTTGTCTGTTGTCGAATTGAATCGAATCGATTGTGAGTGTACGGGTGCCATGGTGTGTGTGATGATGATGTATGCTTGTGTGCGAGAGCATCTATTTTCCGACACATTAATTGAAATCAGCTGAAGAAAACAAAAATAACAGTCGCTTCAAGTACGACGAATGACGAATGAGCGAAATTCCCTTCCATTTTCGTTATTTTCATCGACTCAAGTGAAGAGACAAGATGACACAAGACAAAGAGCTAGTTGTTCGTTAATGGCACGACGGTAGTCGAATAGCGGATGGCTTGCCAGTCAGAGATAGCAGTGAATGACAATCGGAATTGTTCCAATTTCGAAAAATGGGTTTGACATTGCCGGTGGCCGTTTGGCAAGTGGAGGAATGAACACACCGTCAATTTGCACTAGAATCACGAACGTCGGTCCTTGAGATGGCTTCAGCCTTGAAAGATCCTTCTAGTGTGTCTCCGTTTCCATTGTACGGATCGTATTTCGAATGGATGTCTCGAACGATTGATGGGGGGACGACACCCAATGGCGCAACTGATTGAACGTCAATTGACATGGAAATCGCATGCCTTTCATTTCCACCGTCATTCCCGTCCGTTCGAACGTTCGAGCAATCGAACGAAGTCCCGAAAACACCTCGGCCCGGTCGCATCTATTTTCGTATCACCGTGCATCGTTAATGTAAATGATGAGCCCGTTCTTCACCGAAATATCGTTTCGTCGTTCTCGTTCTGTTTTCGCCGTTTCGTTTCGAGACTTCTCATTTGCTCGCGGCGGCGGCGGCGGCGGTCGAACGCGAGCAACTTTGGAAAAACCTCAAATCGATTTATTTCGAAAATGCTTTTCGGCGGCAAAACCGCTTTTGAACTTTGGCTACTTTAGCATGGAAATTCGTTGGTTATCGTTGCACATGGCGGACATAAAAAATTATTAATTTCGAATTTGAGATATTTTTTCCGAGCGCGCGCGCGCGCCCGCTCTTGATTTTGGTCAATTTTCGCCACACTCGTCTCGCTCACGTTGATTACGGTTGAGTTTCGTTTCCTCGCCAATCGTTGGCCTGGGCCTCTTCGAACCCCATTCACGCATATCAACGGCGAGTCGTGATCGTTCCCGTTGTTTGTGTTTATTGTGGATGAAAAAAGAAAGAAACAAAAATTCGGCTCGTAAAAAGCGCGATTTCGATCATTTCCAACGCGTTTTTATCAGTTTTCTTCTTCTTCTTCTTCCTCTTCATCATCATTTTCGACATCGACGAAACGTTCGTTTGATATTTCGTTTTCGATTATTTGCTCGAAAAACCGAACGAGATAATTAAAAGTCGATCGCGAATTCGGGCGTGCAGGTGAATGATTACCGCATCGATTTCTCGACGAATGACGCATTTCGATTTTGGGAGGGCTTCTACTTGGGTCACGCTTTCCCGCCCGGATCAGCCAGGGCCACCTGATCAAGAGCCACCCAACGTTCGACCACCGTCAAACTGTGTTGATTCAACTCATTGGCACCTCACGGTCCTGCGCCGAATTCTGCCGAATCGCCAGTCGAGCTTTCAATGCTGCCTCAAAGGGCAAACACACAATGTCGAGAAAGATAGAAGAAAGACACGAGGAAAAAAAAACTGCTCGAGATTTCTCATAATCATTCGGGCAATGATGCTCGTGGCATTATGATAAATTGTCTGGCAAACAATGCTAATTAAACAGTAGATTAGCCGATGTGATAACGCAACCCGTCCCCAGCATCAACGTCATCATGTGATCTTTGCATATTCAATAAACACACGCAGCCTATGCTGCGAAGAATTTGGTCGTTTGCATTGGCTGCGTCACAATCAACGGCGTCACAATCGACCGCGTCACAATCAACTGCGTCACAATCAATTGATTTAGTTGCGGTTTGATGACGTCCGGAATGGCAATGATGAAACGGAATAGTTTCGTTTTCGGCGACAAAACAATCGGGCAAAATGTGTCGATAGGAATGCCGCCTCCCAGCGATTGTGGAACTGTTGAGGCACATGATTTGCTCTCCACTTAACACAATTTCAGTTTTCGACACACATCGCCTCGCCAAACGTATCAAACAAACGATCGGTTACCTTCGAGCAAGGCGAACAAGCGCAAATGCACAAAGCAAAGTGAATGGTCGATTGCCAACGCTTTGCTGGGTGGCTGTCAAAGGCAAACGAAACGGAATTGGCCTTTGAATGGGGGCAGAAAATAGAGAGAAAAAGCGAAAATGAAACAAAGTCAAGTTGATGGAAAAGCGACTGCGATAAACGAACCGAAGGAAAAACCTCAAGTCGCCGATTGAGTACAATGATGATGATGGGGCGAAGCAATGGCCGGAAAATTCACTTTGAACATTATCGGTCAATCAGAAAGACGGGTTTATCGTTTTGTTTTTTGCTCCTTTTCGCCTCGCTTTTTTCGCCGTTTTCGCCACAACCTACGTTGAATGAGCACTCGTTGACGGTTAAGTGGTCGTTGGTCGGGAAATGGGCAATCATTACCCGAATTGGTTTCCACTGTGGAAATGCATCAAGCACTGTCGAAACAGTTGAATTGCCAATTGGTGTGGAGCATCATCGATCATCAGGCCACGGAGCGGTTATGGATTCGGCAAATAAGATGATCGAGTTGGTAAACATGAATTGTGAAAATAAACGGCCAAATGAAATCAATATTCGCCATTCGGAGCGGCTCTCTTTTCAGTTTCTTCTTCAATGGAGGGGGGAGGGGTGGGGGGTCCTTTTCTATTCGATTAACAATAATCGTAATAATCATAAAGAAATGAGCAAATATTTGCTTGGGGGCCGCAGAACGGGAACACGCGTGCACACACACGTCAATAGAGAGTGAGCGATGTGTGTTGGTATCGTTTGTCGGTTGACGAAATTTTGTTTCTCTCACTCGTCGAATTGGATACCATTTTGCCAGCCGTACGAATCATAATGCCTGTTGATAAGAAAAATAAGCGACGACAAGTGGAAAAACAAATCTCGAGATGGTCGTTGTGTAATCGGTCCATTGGCCATGGTGGCATATTCGAGTCAAACGAAAGCGATGGCATGGTGACGATACGTGTTGCCGTTGCTGTTGACGTTGCCATTGAAACGATGCCAGGAAATTGACATGAAATGAAATGCATGATTTATCTTCTCGAAAACACATCAGTTGAAAGTTCAAAGAGAATTCTCGCGTTCGCCAAAATCAATCGATCGAATGACAATTTGGTGTAAACCATCTCTCGAATTGCTCGCGTCCAACACACACAATTTGCAAACGAAACATTTCGCCGAATCGACCATGCGAAACCCCGATGAGTTATTGCTGTGCTGCGAACGTCTTTGCTTGAAATTTGACGTTTGAAAATCATCAATCAAAACTGATTATTTTCTTGTTTTTCCGTTTCTTGTTTTGCAGAACTCCCCACCGAAGAGGGTAAGCAGCCGGAGAGAGACAGATGAAGAGAGTGGAAGCCGGAAAGAGTGCAATGCGATGCCGGAAGCTTATCGAAAAGGGGGGATGGGCTGGGGATAGTGGCCTCGCTTCTCGTTGCCACCTCAACCGAATACCACACGCATGGCGATCTCATATCTTATCAGCCACCGGAGACTCATCAAATTTACTCAATGATTACTCAATGGGGGCTCCGGAATTTCAATTGTTGCTGCCATTTCTCTCTTGGTTTTTTTTTCGCGGCGCTCGCCGTGCGAGACCATTCCGACGAATCTTCTACGCGGTTTGCTTTTTCCACGGCAATTCGCGTCGTCTCTACGAAAATTCCGTTCATTAATCTCAGCCATGTCTGATTGTAGACACAACGGATTCTACAAAGCAATCAATTCAACTATTCAAATATGCGCAAATTGTTTGCTCTGGATTTATGTAATTTACATGAATATGCGTTCCAAAGCAGCACTATCGACGACGACGACGGCGGCGCACCGAGCCAAGCCGACCAAACAAATAAATAAACAATTATCTCATTTGAATTGTATCAGCGTGAATACCGCGAAAAGCAATTAATTTGCAACCCAAGTTTGCGGTGGCGCGTCCAGCGAAAGAGAGAGAGGGAGAGGGAGAGAGGGAAGGTGAAAGATAGAGAGCGTGTTGAATGCGTGTGTGAGACGCATAATCAAGTGACTTGCTCTGACGACTCTATCTCACTCTCTCTCTCTATCACACACTCTCTCTCTCTCTCGCTCCCTCTCTGAGCGCCCTCCCACCGAGATTCTTCTCGACGAAAGTCAAATCAAGCTTCCGACATCGCACCACCAGCCAGCCCCCGAACGAGCCACCGGATCTCCTAACCAAAACATTCTCCATCTCTTTCTCTTCCAGGAAAAACTCTTTGGCAATTAGTGTTAGAACAATTCGATGATCTTTTGGTCAAAATTTTATTGTTGGCTGCTATTATTTCTTTTGTAAGTATCGCTTCTTTGTCATTTGGCCAGTGGCCGCGTGCATATGAACGATTGGAAGGAGCGGCAAACTTTGAAATGGAATAATTGAATCAAGCCTCCGAATGGGGTGACTTGTTGAGGCATCCATTCAAGTTTGCCGTGAGTGTGTGTGTGTGTGTGTGTGTGTGTGGGTGTATGTGTGAGTGTGGGTGGGTGTGTGTGAGTGAGCGAATGCGACTACAAGTAAAACGTTCACATTGGAAAACCAGAAACGCAATAAACCATCGGATGAATAATGATGACGGGACAAGCGCCCGCGATTTATGGCCGGACCGCTAATTCTGTTTGCCAAAAGATACCTCAACTAAAGTGCGTGTTGGCTAATGACGGATAAATCGTAAAAAGTAATTCAAATGCGCCAAAAGTCCGCGACAGACACGGAAAAAACAACCGTTGTTCGGTTGGTGTGACCCAATTGGCGGCGTCGCATTGCCGAGGTGTGGAACAATGGACCGATACGACTATCGATACGCTGCTACGGTCATGTGATTGACTTTCCACATTTCCCTTTTCATTCACACGTGGGAAATTCATGAATTATGGTTTTTTCGAACAAAAAAAGTCAGAAAGCAACAATCACACAGTTCTCGTCGGTCAAAGCTCGTACGTGCGTATCGGCCCATTGCGCCATCGATTGCCAAAAGCATTAATGATTTTTCTCGGAATTCGATACTCTCGTCATTTCAACTCGGAAAATCAGTTTTGAAGAAGAAGAAGAAACGAAAAAGAAAAAATTGGAAATTGATGTCATCCGGTCGAATCGATCAAATGCATGGATGAAAAGAATGTTCTAAAAATGTTGGCCGAACGTGATTCGCTTGTCATTCATGACAAACCACAAAATGTCTGGCGCGATCATTACATCATTTCCCATTGAAATGGATGTTCTCTGTCGACAACAAACAACAACAACAACGACAACCACAACCATTTCCGAAGAACGCGACGGCTGTTGAAAACGCGCATACCTCAACCAAATGTGTTCTGACACTTCTCCGATTCTGAGCGATCCATTTGGAGTAATGCGTCATCGGGCATCGGCCATCACCGCGCATCCCAAAACCGTCACGCAATCCCGGGTGAAACGGAAGAAAACGGAATATTTTTCGCCTCTTTTTCTCGTGAATTTTAAATAAATATTTATTAATAATTTGGAAAAGTTGCCACCCGCAACGTCAAATCAAATGTAAATGACTGCTAAATGACGAACGAATTCGGAATCGAATCGAGCGTATCTCGGGTGCAAACGGCCAATTGTCGGCATATTTCGATTGAACTCGGTGCCGTTCATTCGGCCTCTATCGATTGACGATCAATCAATTTATTTACAATCGATCAGTTAACACCCAGTCTGATGGACTGCCCCGAAATGCATCGCAACTCAATCACACACAACCGTCAGCCCGGTTTCGTTGTCCTGACGCGATTCGGGCTTTGCTTCGACAAAATTTTCGGTGAAACGCGTTGTTTAGATTCGAATCCGCTAAACCGATTTGTTTATCCAAAATAACCGAAACGCGCTATCCCATCGCACAGTTCCAACGATGAGCCGATCGAATGTTTCGTTCCACATTGAAATGCATTATAAATAAATAAAAAGAGAAGAAAAAAATCACTTAATGAACACACACAGACTGAACTGGCTGAATTGTTATGTTGCTCGTTGTGATTCGGTTATAACGATTGCCGTGGCAGCCACTGTTAGATCAACGGGCAATTTATTACCTGTCGAAATCCATTAAAAATCCCCATAATTACCGAATAATTTACACAATTTGGCGCCAAACGATCGCAGTGACCAATACGCACCGACACCGATTCTCCGTCACCCTCTCACACATGGATCCAAACAGACTCAAACAGACATACAGACAGCTCCGCTTCGATCCAAGTGAATTCACATGGAAAATGTCATGCCCAATGCCGACGATTTCGCTTGAATTGATCAAATCAGGTGCGAAGCAGATCCATTACTCCATTCCGACCAGTGCCCGATGTCGATCTTTTGTTTCTCGCTTAAATTTTGATTGGCCATCACTTTGATGGACATGCGGACTGTTACTCATTCGCTTCTTCCAATCCGCAATGTAATCAATTGAACCATCAAATTCGATCGATGAGAACGTTCAATTCAATCCGATTGTTGGCTCATTGAAAATTACATAATCGCGAATTCGCAAAAGCAAGAATGAATAATCGGAGTGGAGGAGGTCGGTCCCAGTCGGAGATCGAGAATCGGATCGTCGTTGAGGCGATGACAATATTCAAATCGAGCTATCGTCACCGATGATCACCACCATCTCGATCCTCACACCCATGTCCACCCATCCCGCTCCAAATACGGCCCAGACAAAAGCCGAAAACTCTCTCGGACCGGGCATCTGTCGAAAACGAATCGCAATATCAATGCGATGTTATGTGATTTTTTCGTTCGTCGTTTTTTTTTTTTTTTTTTCCGTTCCCCGTTCATTTTGCTTTTGCTTTATTAAATAACTGTTTTCGAACAAGCAATAATAATAAAATAATGGTTTTAACGATGTGAACATTTTATAAA
>JANSTV010055948.1:0-12941 GCA_027564135.1 Lestremia cinerea | reverse complement strand
ATGTCTGTGATGGCGCCCTTGCGAACGTTGATGCCAGCATTGATTTCGCCCTTGGCGTGTCGGTTGCGGAGCTCAGTTACGGTTGCGATTGGATTCAAACCGGCATTCTCGGCCAAAGTGGATGGAATGACTTCCAAAGCATCGGCAAATGCGCGGAAACAGTACGCATCGACGCCTTCGAGAGTGTTCGAATAAGCAGCCAATTGCAAAGCCATTTCGATTTCTGGAGCACCGCCACCGGCGATCTGAGCGCGCTTGCGCACCAAACACCGAACAACACACAGGGCATCGTGAATCGAACGGTCAGCCTCTTCCAAAACCAATTTGTTTGATCCTCGGACGACGATCGAAACGGTTCGGCCTTGATTTTGAATGCCGGTCACTTTCACAAACTTATTTGTTCCGCTGGGCACCTCCTCCACCAAGTCAGCATTGACCAAGTTCTCGGCGGTGAAATGGTCCAACGAGGCAATCGGACGGCAATTCAAAGTTCTGCACACAAACTCAATGTCCTCCCGCTCGATGTCCTTGACGACCATCACCTTGATTTTGTCCAGGAAATGCTGAGCCAAATCGGAAACGGCATCGCGCAAAATGGACTTTTGCACCAACAGCACATTGCAGCCGGCCTTCTTGATTTGCTTGACGATGTTCAAGATGTAGGCGCGTTCCTCCTTCAGCACGCGATCCATGGCAGCGTAGTCGGACACAATGACATTGTGGTCCATGTCGGTCTTTGGCGGTGAAATGCAGAACTGAATCAAACCGATCTTAGCCTTTTCCAAACGTTTTGGTCCATTCGTCCCGGACGAACGTTGTGTGAACACCAAGCCATCGATCAATTCGGTGTCATCGATGGTGCCGCCCAGACTGCGGATCACTTTGATGTTCTTCAAGTCGACGCGCTCCTCGAAACCGGCCTCGGTGACCTTCAGCACAGCATCGACGGCCAACGGGCCCAATGTGCTGCTGTATTGTGACACAACCTTCGAGTTCAACGAGGTTGAGGCGCTCTTGACCAACGCTTCGCGATCGGTGAGCTCGATGGGGCGTGACATGTTGGTCAGAATCTCAACTGCTTTGGTGGCGCACCGTTGGAAAGCATCGGAGATGGCGGTTGGGTGAATTCCTTTCAGAAGGAGACGTTCAGCTGCCTCCAACAGAGCCCCAGCGACCACAACGACGGATGTTGTGCCGTCTCCAGCTTCAACATCTTGAGCACGTGACAGCTCGACGAGCATTTTAGCGGCTGGATGCAAGACATTCATCTGCTTCAGAATGGTGGCGCCGTCATTGGTGATTGTCACCTCCCCGTTACCAGTTTGGATCTGCAATTCAAACAATTGTCAATAACTTTGTCGCATCGCCAGCTGGATTTGCGCCACTCACCATTTTGTCCATTCCGCGAGGACCCAAACTTGTACGGATGGCATCAGAGACAGCTGAAATCAGTTGAAAATCATGATTAAAATCCACTCATGCATTTACGAAACGGAGCGAGCGAGATTCATCTTCAGTCATTCACTTTTCCAATGGAATCCTCTTCGATTCGGTTTTATCGAAAATGCACAATGCAATGACGAAAACGATTTTTCGGTCAGATGACTCACAAGAGTGAGGTTATGTCTCGGTGAATTCGCATTCGACTCGAGCAACTCCGCACATGACAACATTTGCGTTGAAACCTCGGGATTTCGTTTTGAAAAATTTCGATTGCTCATCATTTCTGTGAGTCGCCGCCGGTAACTCATCCAAGTTTCTCGAACAATCCCGGAAAATTCTCGTCGCGAATGCACATTTGACATTTTGTTTGTTCGAACATTCGCGAAGGCTTTGGTCACCACCCATCGACAACAAAGCGCAAACAAATGGTTTTGGCCGACGCATTTCTGAATGACTTTCGCGATGATTTCCCATGAAAATCACATCGACGCGCTTGGAATCGGCTAAATTTTCATCAACTCGGCCAATCAGGACGATTTCAGGATGTTTTACCTTTGGCTGCGCTGATGTTGCTCGTACGGACCTCAGCCGGCTTGCTTTTGTCTTTGAACGCCTGACTGATTGGCTTCCCTTTGGAAAATAAAGTGCCTTTTGGAGCCATCGTTAATTTGTTCACTGAAAAACACCAGAAATTTTCCAATTATTCACTGATTTGGGGCCGATGATGATGGATTTCCAATCGAATTTTTCACAAACTCACAGAAAGATCTTTACTGCGTAAGGAAGAGCGACGACAGTTGGATTGTGTCTGAAGTTTCTTGTTTTGTTTTGACAATGACATTCGTCACGGGGGTTCGTGACGTGATGTTGATTGCGTGAATTTTAGTACTCGAGGCAACGGTCACTTTGCTGATGTCTCTCGCTTGAAGGGCTGTGTCGCTCCTGGACCTTTCGTTCCACGGAGGTTACGGGAACCTCGGGCACGATCTCCTCCTCCAAACTCTTCCTGAACGAATTCTTTGAAGCAAAACCATTTTCAATAGTTCTTTCTCAGCACGAAAGCGGTGGTACTAAACAATGTATGTTTAGTACGCGAAGCTGCAAATGTCAAACGCCATGATGGATTCGGTGTCTGCATTTGGCTAAACGATTAATAGTAAACCGAACGCTCGACCATAAACAATTCACTCAGCTTCGGATTTTATGAGATTTCTTCACAAAAATGGCACAAAAGAGAACCTCAGAATCGAATTTGGCCCTGGTGCCGGAGCCGAAACGCACTCGGAATGAGATTGCGGCGTACACCACCAAAGACAAGGCGCTTTTGGAGGCGGTAAGTTGTGACGTGCCTTAACCTAAACACCTCGACCGACATTCCAAACGAAACATTCTCCGCTCGCCCAAACAGGGAGTGCAGAGGACGTCAAACCTCTTTGCGCCGATAATGCTGTTGGAAGGCCACCAAGGAGAGCTGTTCACCTGCGAGTTCCATCCAGAAGGCGATTTTCTGATTTCCACCGGCTTCGACCGACAGATATGTAAGTTGTTGACAGAAGCCGCCAATCGTTCGAAAGACACCAACTCACCTCGAATTCACAGTCCTTTGGCAGGTTTATGACGAATGCGAGAACATCGGAGTGTTGACCGGGCACACCGGAGCCGTGATGGAGGCGCATTTTTCCCCCGACGGAGGCAACCTGTACACCTGTTCGACGGACAAAACCCTCGCCATTTGGGATATCCAGACGATGCAGCGGATCCGCAAGCTGAAGGGTCATCAGCACTTTGTGAATTCGTGCCAGGGGTCGCGTCGTGGCCTCCAAACGCTGGTGTCCGGCTCAGATGACAATGCCATCAAGGTGTGGGACGCTCGCAAGAAATACGCCGTGCACACCCTGGACAACGGTTTCCAAGTGACGGCGGTCTGTTTCAACGACACAGCCGAGTACGTCATCTCCGGCGGCATCGACAACGACGTGAAAGTGTGGGACATTCGAAAGAACGAAGTGCTGTATCGTCTGAAGGGCCACACCGACACCATTACGGGAGTCGCCCTCTCGCCAGACGGCTCCTACGTTCTGACCAACTCCATGGACAACACGCTGCGCATTTGGGACATCCGTCCGTACGCCCCGCAAGAACGTTGCGTGAAGATCTTCAGCGGACACCAGCACAACTTTGAGAAGAATCTGCTGCGGTGCAAGTGGTCGCCGGACGGAACGAAAATCAGTGCTGGATCAGCCGATCGCTATCTCTACGTCTGGGACACGACCTCACGGCGAATCCTGTACAAGCTGCCCGGCCACAATGGCAGCATCAACGACGTCGATTTCCACCCGAAGGAGCCGATCATTGCGTCCGCTTCGAGCGACAAGAGTTTGTATTTGGGAGAGATCGAGGCGTGAGGGGGAAGTGTGAATGATCGAAGTACTGTTTTAAGACTATAATTTGATGTGAAAGAATGAGAATAAAACGTTTCGCTTGAAATGACTTTCTGTAAAATGCTTTGTTTGCTTTCTTGTCTCGGCTTTGTCTCTCTTGTGCCCGAGTCCGACGGGACTTTCGAATAAATTCTTGTTTGGCTCTCCGAACCCTGATGCGGTCAAAGTGAGGCTACTCGCATCACTCATCGGCGGAGAGACTTCACCAAGAGTTCGCATTAAGCTGCGGCCGACCTCACAAGAAGGAAGATGGAAACAATGGTGAATTTGGGGAATTCTGTGAATCAACGTCAGCCCAAACATTCTGTCAAGTCAAAAATTTCGGAAAAGTTGCTGGATTGCTTTGTTTGGCGTTATATTTTGAAAAGTGGAAAGTGAAAAGTGCTCTTGTCCATATTCATATGAAGGAAGTTGAATTGCAGTGAAGTCCCATCAGGAAGCGAGACACTTTTATTAGTCAACACAATGTTCAACGATTACTACAAAATCCTCGGCATTCCCAAAGGAGCATCCGATGACGACATAAAGAAAGCCTACAGAAAAGAGGCCCTGAAACACCATCCAGACAAGAACAACCCATCATCGGCCGAGGATCGCTTCAAAGAAGTTGCTGAAGCGTATGAAATGCTTAAGGACGAGCGGGCACTGCCGGTGTTCAACAGCATTTGTTCGAATTTCATGGCGATCCACGAGCCACCTTCACACAATTCTTTGGTTCCTCGGATCAATTCGGAGCTTTCGCTTCAAACAATGATCCAAATTCAACGTTGTCATCATTTGTATTGAATGGCGTGAATAACGGCACTGATGCTCAAGCAAATGTCATATTTGGCCAACGACGATTTGAAGAACAAAGCTCAACCGGGGAATTCGAATCACAATCTCTGAACGGGCATCCATCGCCAAAACGAAAGAAATGGCAACAAGATCAACCGATCACCGTTAATGCATCCCACGTCAATATCAGTCCCTTCCCGAAGAAAGTAAACATGGCAGATGGTAGAATTGTATAAGGATTCAAATATATTGAATGCAATTTTTCAGAAATTGAGAACAACTTGCTCATGGCAACTCTGGCAAGCCTCCGCTATGCAATGAATAGAAACGATTGGGCAGCCGAACAAGGTCTTGCCGCAATGAAGATGTGTTCAGAAATTTTATTCGAAACAAAGAGAGTCATTGAAGTTGATGACCATGCTTTTGAGGTTGGCGCTCACCTTCGGCAACGCCTCCGACGCACTCTCCAATTTCACCAACGTCGACATAATGAAGTGAACGCAGTCGAACCGGTGGTTCCAGGCGCAGCAGTCGGCCACAATTGGCAGAATTGGCAGTTCAACGGCCAAACGCATACTAAAATGTAACTGTAAATCTCGATTCTCGAATAAATGAATTAATCATTTACTTTTTTATAAAAAAAAAACGGTCTTCGCCTTTTGCTGACGCATCATAATCGGCACGCCTGGGATCTTCCGGATGCGATTCTTCAAGTCCCGATCGTTTGTCGCCACGATATAACACTTGTGATGCGGTTCACCAGACGGTCATCGGCGTAGGTGCCCTTGTGCATGCAGGTGATCCGTTGGGACCGCGGATCCTTGACGCAGTTAAAATGCCGAATAGTGCAGCGGCATCTACCGCATTTGTTTATTACCGTTTGAATTCAAAATGGTTGAATTACCGTTGGGCCATTAGTTAGTTCTTTGTCCTGTCCTTCTACAATTTGACTTGATAGAAAACACACGGTGAGTGGAATATTACTTGTTGTTTTTTTTTTAAATTTCGGTCAATTCCTTTTGAACAACGCGTTGCGATAAATTTATTCAAAGTGATTCGATTCTCAATGAATTATCCGTGTTTTCTGACGATTTGCTGCGAAATTTCCAGTCGCTTAACGAATTCTTCTCGTTTGCTTACTTTTCAGATATGTCGAACCATCGTCGCGTCATTGCTGAGCTGCAAGCTCAATTGAAGGAGATGCGCGGGCAAATGAATGCGATGCGGGCTGAAATGGATCAGCTACGGGCAGAAGCGGCTGAAGCACGGGCAGAAGCGCTCGCTGCTCGGGCCCATAGAGATGCGGCTGTCGTCCGTGCCGATGAGGCTGAAGCGCGATTGGAAGCATCGCAGAACCGCAACCGCGAGCAGCGTCGCGTCATTCAACAGCTTCGTAGGCAACAACCGGTAAATATTCCCTCAGTTGAAGTCCCCTTTCAATCCAAACATATCATTTCCAGCCAATTTTATTTAATTTTATTTAATTCTATTTAATTTCTTCCCGAACAAAATTGACAGGGTCCACCGCCCCACGATGCGCCTGGTTAGTTTTCCTTTATCGAACTAATTTTTTGTGTGCGTTCGTCTGTGCGGTCCCATTCGTTTGTTTTCGTCCCAATTTCTGTTGAATTTTTCTGAAAATTCCAACCACTAAACTCACTTAAACTTGCTTTTTTCCGCAGTCAATGGAATCAATGGTGTCCCATAAGAAGCGGCCGTAAGTGAACCATCGCAAAGCAACATTTGTTCCAAGACTGATTTTTGTCTCATTTTCTTCCAGCCCACAAGGATGAGCCGCAGAATTTTTTTCTTTTTTTTCGTTTGTTTTTTGAAAATTCAATAAAAATGCAATTTAACTTCAACTGAATCGTTTTGAATTGATGGCATCCAGTGGCTGAGCAGTGATGCACTTGACCGAGCTCGCAACCTATGCGGGAACCGTGCGAATGAAACAAACATGTTTTACGACTATTCTTTAATTGCAAAAAAATGGAGAAAATAAACAAAAACATCGCTTGAAAACAATCATCTTCGAATCACTGCTTGGCATTGCCGTACGCGTCGGGCATCCGTTCGATGGTGTACTTGTGTTGGGCGACGTACATAATCGGCACGCCCGGGATCTTCCGGATGCGATTCTTCAAGTCCCGATCGTTCGTCGCCACGATGTAGCACTTGTGCTGCGTGATGCGGTTCACCAGACAGTCATCGGCGTAGGTGCCCTTGTGCATGCAGGTGATCCGTTGGAATCGCGGATCCTTCACGATTTTCAGAGCCATTTTGTACTTTTGTCCCATTTTCTCGAGCTCAGCCATCACGCAGTCGGTGATGTAGGGGATGCACTTGGCGTACAAGCAATCCATCATGTTCTTGATGATGTCCAGCTTGTTCTTGATGCTGTAGTGCACGAAATTCGTATCGACGAGGATGTGATACGGCGGCCCCAGCTGTGTGTTGTATTGGAAGAACAGCGCCGAGCTCTGCTGCGGCGTTTCATTCACTTTCAACGCGTTCGGATCCTCTGGCTTCTTCCGAATGACACGGTCTTTCTCCTTCAGGCGGGCATCTGTCGGCTTTAAGACCCGCTTTAGCTGAGCTTTCTTCTGTTTCGAGTTCAGTTTTGCTTGTTTCTTCTTTGCCTGAAATGGAATTGAATCGTTGGTGGGGTCAGTCAATCGGTGGAGTCATATTGAGGTTAACGTCACTGCAATTCACACGAGTTTCACTCAGATCGATGCCATCTTGTAATTACCATTATCACGCGTTTGTGGAGAAGCCAATCACGCTCCTGGGGTGCTTCCTCTCGACGAAATCCCTTCCAGTTACTTCAAAACGGGACCAACGAAACGAACTCGCTCCAATGTATCTCCTCAACACGTTGCCTCAGACGCAAATCAAAACAAACGTTCTTCTTCTTCTTCTTCTTCTTCGAAACGTCAATTTTCCACTCGGTGAATGCCAGCGCCATCTATCGAACGCATTCGGTTCCAGAGCGTCATTCACACTTGAGGTTCTCCAGCGGGGATTTTTGAAAATGCTTTTCTCATGACGAATTTCCCAAGAAATCGCTTGAATTTCTGGTCCGTGATTTTTCGCGAAAAAAAACGGAAAATTTTCCGCCAAGCCAACCATCGGCCAACACACACACAACTGTCCGCCAAAGAAGCGCCAGCAATCATTCCATTCAATTGATTTCCCATAAATTACCCAACCTGACATTCTCCGTCGCATCACACGACCGCTCCGACAGAGTGCATTCGCACAAACCGAGAATAATCGGCGCAAAAATCGCAAGCGTGAAATGTTAAAACAATTTAATTTCGATCATTTCCCTCATCACCATTTTGCAAATTGTCCAAATGAATTGGCTGACTGCGAAATGCAAACAAACAGACAGTCGACAACAATGTTGTGTGTGTGCGGCGAGCTCGCAACAGCCGTCATCAGTCCCGTCAACGAGCAGTGGCCGCGCGTAAGCCGACACCAAACAGCACCATTTCAAAAAATGGGCATAATTTTTCTGATCAGATACTCGAAATAATTGCCCGATTGCCAGACAAGCGTACAATGTCGATAGTGGTATTGACTTGAGCGAGCTAGAAAACGCAAATATGCATGCATTGGCCGTGCACTGCCAAGCCATGCCAGCCAACCCACTTAAACATAACTGGCGAAACACATGATAATCGCTTATTGTTTATGTTTCGCAATTCGCCATTCGCATATCGCCGAGATCGCATTGCTCTCCTTCTGACCGATTAGCATTTCGCTGATGTTTATCAGACATTTCGTCTAATTAATTATTTGTGGAGAAAAATGCCGAGAATCATTTGAATTTTTTGTGGATTCAATTCGATTTTTTCTCTTCGTCGTGCGGCGGCAAGTGCACGAGGAACATTCCTCGCAATCCACTCGCCATAACAACCGTCCGTCCGTCCGACCAAATGCTCCGTCATAGATAACCAATTAGCGCGGGAAAATCTTCATCGAAATTGAAAAGAAAAAACAACGAAGAATCAATTTGCTGAAATTTCCTTGGTTTTGTTTTTACATCAGCGCATCATTCATTAGTTACATATGGCGCTCTCGTTCCACCCCCTTCCCTCTCCCCCACCGCCAATCACCATCTTGTTAGTAAACATCTAAGCATCCAAACATCCTCCGCATCAATATTGATTTTTCATGCGACCAACGGAATCATAAGCCAACAACAACAACAACAACGACGACGACGACGACAACGACGACGACGACGACGACGGCGACGACAAAAGAAAAGAAATAATAACTTTATGCCCGAACTGAATCATTGTTGCAAAAATTGCCATTCAACACACTGTTCAATAATATTCAACGATAATTTCGGGATGCTTTACGATAACAAGTTCGTCTTGAGTAGAATGGCCGCATTGGATGTCCACCGGACGATGTTGGGTGGATGCATCGCCCAAGGTGGGTTTTGGGTGGGAAACGCACTCCTTCCCTCGTGGATGATGTGTGTGTGTGTGTGAGGGACAGACATTGTTTGTCGCTGCAATTCAGCTTGCGATGATTCGATATTCGGATTCGCATTGAAGTGGCCATCATTCGATAGTCAACGTCTGCATACGCGTTGGTGGCGGAGAATGACGAGTCTCATTTGGCGTCCACGACAACCATCGACGAACGTCAATGGCATCGGAAACGTGGTTGGATTCCGTAATGTCGCCTTCAATGACATCACTTTTCTCTTTCACTCGCGTGTTCATTCACTGGAAATTCAAGTGGAAAACTGGAAAACAATGGGAAATGAGTTGTGACCGTTCCGTCCTCGCGATGCAAAGTCAATTAGCGACAATTCGATCGGTCAAAATGCAAAGTCCTCTGCGCGGCGTTCGCTGCAAGTTGGTCAGAATTGTTTCTTCAAAAAGCGAAGCGCAGACTTCCTTTCATTCATCATTGCCAGCAATTACTCAATGTAACACTCAATAAAGCATTTCGTCGCACATTCACGCGACGCGCCACATCGTGTCATATACGATGCGAAAACCGCACACACATATGCCCCGTCCGGCTATTGTATAACATTATGGTGGATTGGATACGGTCTGTGCATTCCGAAGAAAACTGAAATGCCATTTCATTACAATTCAATACCATTCGACGGTGTTGCCGATGAGACTCGACTCGAATCGAATCGATATCGGCCAACTGATGGATCGTTTTCCATCGCAATTCATCGCAGTAATAAAATTGCCAACTTTGGCTATTCAAATGTCATTCATTTCGCCGTTCAGTGTTCACTTTCCGAATTCGAATGACAATGCCGGCGCAGTGAATCGCTTGACGGGGAAATTGAATGAGGTGATGGAATCGGTCCCCACTCCCTCCTTTGGGAGGCTTCTGGCTGGAAACACCTCGACCAAGTCAAGTGTCCTCCGTTCGAATCCAACCCGCCCGAACAAAAGCCCCTCGCCCGAAACCCAATCGACCCGAATGACCTCTCAATCATATTTATTCATCCAACATCATTTATCAAAGGCTCTCCCACGGCGACAGCAGGCGATTCGATTTAAATTTTTCAGCCACTTGAAAGCATCATAACAGCATGTTGTGGCCAATAAAAATGGAATCGCAAATTTTTTTTTGGTCGTTTTTTTCTGCTGCTTTTTCTCTTTTCAACGATTTCCTCACGACCGATGATATCCCTCGTTTTGCGGCAGTTGATCGGCCCAGGGAAAGGTCGCCGTCACTCAATGCCCTTACGAGTTGTAAATAACTCCCCAGGTCTTCTAACCATCAAGTTGGCGGGGACGATGACGACGAAGACGACGAAGACGACGACCACCACGACAATTTAGGCAATTTTCAACGCAGTACGAAAATTTGTTCTGGCCACTGGTGCCGATTGAAGGACGACGGCGGCATAGTCGAGCCAAAGCGATAAACATTGGATTTTGCTTCATTTCTGAACTTTTGATAAGTTTTCGAAATTTTCAATTCTTTGTGGATTCCTGCGTTGATCTGAAACACGGGCTGTTCATTCTGAAGTTTTTTTTTTCGTCTTCATTTTATTCAGAGATTTTCCCGTTAACTCTCTTTGAACTACGCACTGGGTCGCTTGTCGGCTTGTCTTTGGCTGACGTCATCTCGAGGGAAAGGACAGCCTTTGCTGTTTGTTCGGTCCGTTGTCGTTCATTGGCGAAATTGTTTGGAGAAAAAAAGCAAGAAAAAAACAAGAAAAAAAAAACAAGAAAAAACGAAGCGTTTGTTTAAAATCCCTCGAGGGGCGAAAGCGGCATGTTTCCCTCTCTCTCTCTCACTCGCTTGTGTCGTGTTGTGTGTTGTCGCTCAAAACCAGGCCTAACTAAACATCCTCGGCCACTGTTTTTGTAATGCGAATAGATTGACGAGGACGACGACGAGGACGACGACGAGGACGCCGAGGACGATGGCCAAGCGAACGGCAGAAAAGAAGATTTAAATTGTGTAAGCTTTCGTTAAGAGGATATAAATTGAGTTTTCTTTGTGGAAATATTTATTTTATTTCATCTGGATGTAAAAGCATTTTCTTTCTTTCCTTTTCTCTCGTCTCCTTCTCCATTTTCCTCTTTCACTTCCACTTCGTTTTTATTTCATTTTATTTCACGTTTTTTTTTTCATTCTTTTTTTTCAATATTTATACAAAATTGAGTGTAGATTCACATCAATGAAGACAAACAAGAACAGCCACAACAACAACAACAAAAGCAAAAGCAAAAAAAATGTGAAATAGAAGAAAAACCCGAACGAACGAAGAAAAAAAAACAGCTTCGAGTTTTTTGCTGCGAAATAAATCGAATGCGGCGAGTTTGTTCGAATGTCGATCGGAGGGCGTGGGTCTGGGGCGATTTGGATATTGTGTTCGTTTGTAAGTTGATTTGCGGTCCATCATCCGTCGGTCGGGCATTGCGTTGGAGGGAAGTGGAAGAGGCGAATTAAGCAAATATTAAATTTCCTATTTGATCGTCAAATGTATTCCGCTGGGTCGGCTGGTCGCCTCGTCGTCGGAATGGCATTTGGCGACGACGCGAAAGGAAATACAAAAGCCCCGCAAGGCGATACTTGAATTCGCCGCATGCCGAATCGACATGTTCAAAGACGTTCTCACTGACAGTCGGCCCGAATCCGATCGCGTCCGATCGACAGCCACATCCACCGCAAAACGTATGCACGCTCATTTGTATGCTCGCTGCGATCCGCGCTGTGCCCAATACATGACATTAGTTTAATTTGCCGCAACCCAATTCGGTTTTTGTGTGAATTGTCGTCAGTTTCGCTTCAATAAACATAAATATCTCAGCTAATTATGAACTGAAACCCAACTGAATTTCTAGCCAAGTCAAACATGCAACATGTGACATATGCGCGCGTTGACATGCGCGGTACGCTGCGAAAACAGTCAATTGTATGAAATTAATTAATTCAAATTATTTACAATGATCAATCGAT
Organism: Lestremia cinerea; assembly: GCA_027564135.1. Classification (NCBI taxonomy): domain Eukaryota; kingdom Metazoa; phylum Arthropoda; class Insecta; order Diptera; family Cecidomyiidae; genus Lestremia; species Lestremia cinerea. The sequence goes on along the minus strand of JANSTV010055948.1, from coordinate 810 downwards.
ATCACAATTGAAGGCAGCCAAACAGTTGCATGAATTAATAAACATTTCCACTTTTGTTCATTCACCGACGATCGGTGTGTGTCGATCGCTTTGACGATCATTCTGGCGATCGGTCACCCAATCGGCGAATGCCGTTCGAAACAGCAATTATGAAAGCGCTCGCTTGTTAATTATTTCTCGTCGTCGATTTTTTTTTCTTTTTTTCTCATTTTTTTTTTTAAATTTTTCCTCCTTTGACTTCTCTCAAATCGCATATCATATTCCGAATAAGGCAAAAAATGGAAAATTGAATTAATAATTGTGATTAAAATCGTTTGAAATGCGACTCGCTTCTAAAGCGTCACAGACAGCGGCAACACGGCGTGATTGACTGCGACGCAGTTTCTTTTCCGAAATTTGAGCAAGAAGACTGAGAGCCTCCCAGTCACCCCCTCCCCTCCACCCCCCAACAGTCACATTAACGTCCATTGAGTTCATCAATCTTGGTCGCGACACCCATCGCGCAAGTCGCACTAAAGACGGCTCAATGAAATTGACGTTGCCACCCGAAACCGAAATAGCCGCAAATCGAAGGAAAAACAACGGAAAAACAAAGAATAAAAAAAAAAATTGTGTAATTTACTTTTTAAAAACAAATAACAATTAATATTATTGGAATATCATGCTGTGATATTGAATTCTAATATCGAATTATTAACACTCATTGCGCGTCGTCGTCGTCGTCGTCATCGTCATCGTCGTCCATCATCATCAGCATGTATTTATTGATTCCCGAAAGGTCATAAAAATCGTTAATTGTTGAATAAAATA
>JANSTV010055947.1:0-25565 GCA_027564135.1 Lestremia cinerea | reverse complement strand
TTGGGCCACGTCGTCATGGGCACACAACCATTGAGTCCATACCAGCAATTGGTGGAGAAAATTGATTCGCTGTCCGTCCGATCGGAAGCGCTGACAAGTCTTGTTGAACGTAAACATAATGCCGCCATTAAAGACTCCGGAGAGAATAACTGGAAATATTATTGAACGCATTGAGGGTTTTATCAAAATTATATGATTATTTCTCAGTGTTTTTTAAATAACAACATACACAACAAGAACAAGCTAATAAAAACATTTAAACTCCATCAAAATGATGTTTTCATTGCTGGGCTTGGGTTGATACGAACAAGATCGAGAATTTTTCCTCTCCACTTGGCGCTTTTTGAAACAAAAGATTTTTTCCTCAACATTATAATTGAGCTCATTGCATTTATTAATCCTCTCACTTGCTTAAGACCGATCAATCAAACTTCCAAATTAAATCGTTGACTATTATTATATTCCTGCATCACAACATCGTTGAATAAGTCGTCATCCTCCGTTGAACATAGTGGTTGCTAGGACTGGCCAATGCACTTCTCGATTGGCTCGAATTGCCACTGAGTTTCCTTAATGTGATTCAACTCCTTCCGCAAATTGTCCAAGCGACGCAAATGATTCTCCTTTTGTTGACGCTCCTCCGTCGTTTCAACATAAAGAAAAAAGTTGTGCCGCATATATTTCCGCTTGAAGATATTTTCTTCAATCATTTGATGCGGATTCGACTTTTTATTCTGAAAGAAGAGCGATGATTGAAGAATTTTACCGTTAATATCAATTGAATTTTATCATCAACCATTCCAATCTCCCGCCGATTCGACAAAATAACTACTGAAATTTGAGGGTACCATTAATTGAAAATCCAAGAGATTTCCTACCTTTTCGCTGCTGCCGGACTTATTGACATCTAAATTGGTATCCATAATCGAAATATTTCGGAAATTTAAACTAAATCGAAGTCTTCATATGCATACGGTGTGTTGTCAACCAGAACAGAGCAGCGAAGTGTCATTGTTCCAAATGTCAAAATGTCAAAATGTCAAAATGCTTCAATGTCTTGGGTGTATGTGTGTTTTTGTGTCGGACTGCCAACTGATGCCTTCAAAACATCCAAGAAGCCAATCTCTGGACTCCGTTCAATCAGTAGCTCATTAACTAGCCACTCTGAACTTCGCCAAGAAATCATTTTGGCAAGCATACAAGCCGAAACAAAAGAAATCTTTGGAATGAAAACACTCAAGACAGACAATCAAGAGACGGCAAGTTTTTGAACTACTTTCGAATTATAATGATTTAATTGGTTGATTATTTTAACAGCTTTCAAGGTTTTCCCAAGAATCAAGACAAATTTCTCTTTTAAAGGCTAAAGGATATTTAAAGGATATATGATTAATATGAGATGATGGCAACAGGACGCTTCTTGAACAGTCACAAACAGACCCACTTGCCGGAAACCCAACTGCCATTCGGTTGCGACCAATGTCCACGGTGTTTCTCCAGGAGAGGCGCCTTTATGCCTACCACGTTTCTGGAAAGGTCTATGACACGTCTGAACTCGACCCACGAACAAATGATTATCGGAGCGAAGCAGAAAATGGAATCGAATTTGTGTCATACCTGTGCGAAGAACCTGAACGAGAACCGGATTGGAGAACGGATGTGGAAGGGTCAAGTGCACCGTGGTGAATGTGGAAAATTTTAAATCCTTTTCGATTTTTAGTTTTACCATGGCATGGCATGGCATGTCAGTCGATGAGCTTGAGCTCTCTTGGTCTGATGGCGCTCCATTGGGGGATAAGAGTCCGAGACGTGTGCTAATATGGAGTGCATTCCCGGAAAATAAAAAAGATATTACTTCGGCAACAAGGATGAAACAATACGGAAAAACCCAAGCAAGCAACGAATTTCTACATTCTATCACGAATTGTAAAATAGTCAAAAATGCGCAATATCATTCCACTATTTTACAATTCGTGATAAATAGTTGGTTGCTTGGGTTTTTTCGTTGTCCGAATTTTTTTCACTCATTTATTTGAGGTCGGTAAAGAAGTTCAAACAATAATCTACCTTATCGACGTTCGGCAGTTCACTTCGAAATATAATCTACCTTATCGACGTCCACACAGCCCACTTCAAAAGAGAGTCTTCTTATCGACGTTCCACAGTCCACTTGGAACGTGATGAGGAAAAAGAACAAGGAAAAAAAGAAGAAGAAACAAAATTTAATGTACATTACTTCTGTTTAAATAAATTAGGTTAGGTCTCTTCTCTTCAGCATTCGCCAGAAGTGCATGTGCTTGTGTAGTACTTGTGCGGCTGTGTACAAACCGAGAAACATTATTTTGTGGTAAAAAGACCGTTCAAAACAAGTATTTTTTTTCTCATTGTGATCGCTTGTGGCAAACCTATCAGTCAATCATGGAACAAATTCTGTCCAACTTGTTGGTCGCCGATAATGCTGTTATCCAGAAGGTAATACGAATCTCACATTTATTTTATCCGGCATATTGGCCGTGATTTTCCGGTGTATATCGTTTTTGCACAGCGATTTCATATTCAATGAACATTGAATCTGTTCTAGTGAGCACGTGCTGCTAATCATTGATTCCGTTCGATTTACATGGATTAATTTCTAGAGTCGCACGCGACCATTCGATTTGATTTATGGAAATTTTGAGATTTTTTTCGATTTTCCTCCAATAATCTGTGATTAAATTGCTTTGATGCCAAAAGAAAATTTTCAGTTCGGTCTGAGTGTTCATTTTTGCCAAGAAGTCGGCCAACGGAATCACAGCAGTTTGTGATTTCCGTTATCAATGAGCTTTCGATTTTTCAAATTGTTCGCTAAAAATAACTGTTATCAATATTTGAACATTCCTGACCATCAAGTGCACTACGTAATGCATCATGCGTGAAATATTGGACGATCAAACGTACGAGCCAAATTCTGCCGCTGCCTCTTTTTTATTAATTTTTTGATTATTTCTCCTGATGTGCATTTTAGACGCGTACTGGCGCGCGCTTGTCAGGAAGCTGATTATAGATCACGTATATTTTTATAGTGTTTAATATTCGATTCATGCAGTTAAAAAAGGCCCTGCCTAACGACTGTGGAATTCGAATGTATCGTGAATCACACGCCGGCTTAACGACTTCCACATTTTTTTGCTGGGCGCCTTGGGCAAATAGCGTCTTCACGTGGATCATTGGTCAGCCGCACTTGATTTAGCTAAAGCAGAATCTGCTTTGATTAGTCTCAATAGATTTGCATCAAGTTGATTCACATTGGTGTGGTGATTAACGGAAATTAATACGTGTCTTCTTCTGATTTTATACGTCAATTTGTCTAATTGAGATCTCTGAACAGATAGTCATTTAGCGAACCGACCATATATGACAAACTCTATTTCCAGAATTACAGTCATCAAATGATGAATATAACCTTGTAGGCAGTCCGCCGACAGTATAGCCTCACAAACAAACGAATTTTTCTCCTCTTGGGTTGGTATCGGCAGTGTTTGATTTTGCGAATGTACGATTCAGATTAGTCATTTTGGTTGGACAGAAAATTGAATAAGACACAATCGTTTTGATTCAAGTGGTTGAATTTTCTTTCATCGCATCTACTCAATCCAAAGAGACGTTGGAAAATTTTAGCTAAAACAAAAAAAACTAGTTTTGCGATTTGCCAAAATGTGTGTGAGACTGGATGGACAGTTTTGTTTACATAAAACAAAAAGGCACTCCCGGTGAGAACAGAAGAGGGGAAAAAGAAGGTGAAGAAGGAGCAGGTAGCCAGGAGAGAGAAAAGTCGATTAGTTCGACTGTGGGGCCGAGTTCTAAAAGTCGGCAAAAATGTATTACTTTATCCGTGTACAATAATACGGCCATCACTCAGGATCTGTGTGTCATGTGATTAAGAAACAGCTAAGAGAATTCGAACTTAATAATAATAACCGCCAAAAAATAATGACAACTCGTTCCCGAAAAAGATCTTAAATTCATTTTTCCACCGGAGAAGCGAAATCGATTTTCATTGGAATTAAATCGCCCATTTTGGAAATTTGATATCGGTGAATTTCGCTCGGAATATTTCTTTCTCAATGCTATTCGTTATTTAAACAACATTTATTTTCGGATCCAACTTCAAGTCGGTGCAGTGCAAAGTGAACGGGACAAGAATACGCGAAAGCACACAGACGAGAAAAAAGCATTGAGAAATGTGGTCGATTGCCGAAATAAACAATTTCATCGGCGAAATTGAAAAGCAATTTAACGAAGATTACGGCCCCACATCAAATTATGGTGGTGATTTAAGACAAATGGAATTCGATTGGGAAGAGTTGGAGAGAAAATTTGGGAAACCCGGTAGGTTGTTCTTCCGATGACATTTGGAAATTCGATATTCGCTCATGTGAATGTTGTTTCTGATTTTCAGTCGACGATTGCAAGCATTTGTGGAAAGATCTGGTCAATCGATTTGTATTTTGCTTAGGGAAATACGAGGTGCATCCCACTTCGATAATTATCTGTTCCATCAATTGGCTTCACATGGAACGTATGTTGTTCTTGAAACAACACATGATTGGTTACACGTATGTGCCAGGATATTACTTGCCACCGTCACCTATTGACTGGGTTGATTTTGAAGACCATCTTGAAGAAAATTTGAAATCATTCATGCAAGACTCACCGTTCCGTGAGAAATGAGGAATTCCGAGTACTAGGCGAATGTACAACGAACAGACCAGTATTAATAGCGCAATTCATGAAACGTTCCTGTCTGCGCACCACCATGAAATTGCACGACAACTTTCGTGGCAGATATCAGATGAAAGACACAAACAAATCACGTAAAGTGTGCAACGTCCTCGAGATTCACATGGAGGAATGACCAAAAGAGGAATAGTTTAAATTGCTGCAGCGGGCTAACGGCTCCTGAAAAAATGAAGGACCCTTCCGTGAATATAAAAAATGAAACCCGATAGAACTGAATGTTTTTTCAACGGAAAAAATTAAAGAAACGTGAATGAAATAAAAAAAAATACGCTGATATTTTTGACTAAGGCATATCCTTGTTTGCGTTCATAGCTTATTCCTGACCCTTTGTCATGCAACAAAATTTGCATTCAATTTTAATTTATTAATTTTTTTATTTGGAAATTCAATTTTCAGGCCCAAGCCGATTTGCATGAAGCCTTCAAGCGGCCTGAAGCGATTCCCGCGCTATGTGAGATTGCCGTCTCATCAAAGGAGCCACAACATCGTCAATACTCGGCTGTGCTGTTGTCCAAGCGCTTGGGGAAATTGTCGAACTGGCAACTCGTTCCAGTCGAACAACAAGAGATGTAATTCACAAACGCTTCCTTTCATTGCAATGGCTCTGAAGAAATCGTCTCCTGACTTATTTTGCAGGATAAAAAACGGAATGTTGAACGCTTTGATGAACGAACAGGAGAAATCCGTTCGTACTGCCATCGCTGGTCTGGTCGGCACATTGCTCAAACATGAAAGCAACAAGGGAGATGGATGGATAACAAATGTCTTGAAATTCGTCTTCGATCATTGCAGTTCGATTAATCCGCAGCAAAGCGAGGTAAGTTGGGGAGCAATTTCAAAAATTGTAAAAGGCCAAGCCGATGAATAAATTTGCATCTTTTAATTCCAGGTCGGCTCATCAGTGTTTGCCACATTAACAGCCACCGCTCCTGATCAATTCATTCCTCACATGGAAGTCGTATGCCAGATGTTCTCGGCTGCTCTGGTGGCCACTGAAGCAAATGGGAACATGGCCACACCAGTCGTTTTGAATATCATTCAAGGCATGAGTCATTTAGTGCCATTCATCTTGGGCCATAACAATGCTGAAGCAACATACCAGAAAGCCATTCCGTACATCGTCAAAGCCTTGCAATGCTTTGCAGTCCAAGATGCCGAGCAATTCATCAAGGCCTTCGATATTTTGGAATTCATGGCCGATTATACACCAAAATTGCTGAACAGCAATTTGAAGTGTTTAATTGACTTTTGTTTAGAGGCGGCCAACAACCCTCAAATGGACGATGTGGTCCGTGTGCGAACGGTCGCTTTCATTGGCTGGTTGGTTCGATTGAAGAAGAAGACAATTTTGAAACAGAAATTGGTCGAGCCAATCATTCAAGTGGTCTTCAATTTGATGGCTACCGCTCCCGAGGAAGAAGACGAAGAAGACGACGAGGAATACTATGCAGAGCACACCAGCCCAAAGACAACCGCCACACAAACGATGGACCAGCTGGCCATTCATATTCCACCAGAGAAATTGATCCCGCCATTGTTGGCCCTTCTTGATCCGGCACTCAAGGGCGACAACCCACTTCACAAAAAGGGCGCTTATTTGTGCATGGCTGTCATTGCCGAAGGATGCAGCGAGGCCATTTGCGAAAAATATCTGCGACCACTTTTGGATTGTGTCAAAGTTGGCATCACTGATCAGAATCCCCTTGTTCGAAACGCTGCTTTCTTCGCCCTTGGGCAATTCTCCGAGTATTTGCAACCTGATATCAGCAATCATGCTGAGGAACTTCTACCAATCTTATTCGAATTCCTGGGTCAAATTTGCATCCAGCTGCGGGTAAGCCGGAATCTCTGGGAATGAAAAGACAATTGCCTAACTGTATTCTGGCGTAATCTATTTTCAGAATGGGGAGAAGGAACCGAAACACATAGATCGTATGTTCTACGCCTTGGAAACATTCTGTGAGAATCTTGAGGATCGAATCGTTCCGTATTTGCCCGCTCTCCTGGAACGACTTTTCGAAACATTGAATCCGACGAATTCAACGAAACTGCGTGAATTGGCACTGTCATCGGTAGCCTCGACGGCCTCAGCTGCTAAGCAACATATGCTGCCATGGTTTCCGCAACTGATCGAGGGGTTGAAAATGTATTTGATCAAAACAGACAACGCGGAAATCCTCGAGTTGCGTCCTCAGGCGCTCGACACATTGGCCACTTTGGCCCGTACAATCGGGAAAGAGAATTTCTTGCCTCTGGCCAATGACACTACTGCTTACGCCTTGCAATTGCTCAAGGAGTGCACCAATGATGAACCAGAGCTGCGCTCAAGCTTGTACAATTTGTTCGCGGCATTGTCGGAGGTAGTGAACGCAGAGATGGCAGCTATTCTACCGGAAATCGTCGGGCGCATGCTCGATTCTGTCAAAAGCAGCGAGGAAGTTATTCCCGAATACAAAGGCGATGGTCTTGGCGATCCTGCTCGTGACGCTGAAAATGGTGATGAAATCGACATTGAGAACTCTGATGACGAGGAAGACGATGATGACATCGCATTCGCTGTTGAGAATGCCTATTTGGATGAGAAGGAGGAAGCTATCAACGCCTTGCGTCTGCTGGCTGAATTCACAGGACCAGCTTTTACCCCATACATTCAACCATGCTTCGAGGCGATCTACAAGCAAATTGATCATCCTCAAACAGGCATCCGGAAGGTTTGCATCGAGGCCTTGTCTCAATTTGCAATTTCGTTGTTCACCTTGAACGATGTTGCTGGCGCTCAAAAGGCTGTCGCCATTATCGTGCCAAAATTCTCCGAGCTTCTCAAATCCGATGAAGACTATCCAGTTGCGTTGACTGTACTCGAATCGTTCATTGAAATCTTGAAAAATTTCAAGAATCAAGCTCTCTTCAACGAAGATTTGAAAAGCTTCGTCTTCGGCTGCATACAAGATGTAATGTGCTCCAAGGTGGCTTGTCAATTCGACGATAACACCGACGAAGAAGAACAAGACGAAAGTGAATACTACACCGCTCTCATTGAAAATGCTGGCGACGTGCTGCCACGTTTCGGCGAGGCCATGGAACCAGCCGAGTTTTCCTTATATTTTGGTCGGATTCTTCCAGTGATCATTGACAAGTTGCAGAAGGCTCGTGACAACGAAGATGTCAAAAGTGATCGAAGCTTCGCTTATGGCACCATTTCCGAATGTTTGCAACCTCTGCGCGGATGCGTTGGCACTTATTTTGCCACATTGTTGCCGCTCTATTTGCAAGGTCTACAAGACGATTACGAACAAGCACGTCACAATGCTGTGTTCGGATTGGGTGAATTAGTTTTATACGCCGATGACAAATCGTACGGCAGCTATCCACAAATCCTACAAGCACTATCTCAAGCCGTCTCCCAGGAAGAGCACCCTGGAACGCTGGATAACATTTGCGGCGCATTGGCGCGATTGATCATTACGAATAGCAAATTGGTGCCGCTGGAACAGGTATTGCCCGTTTTCATCCAGAGATTGCCGTTGCGCGAGGATTTCGATGAAAATAAGTCGATTTTCCGAAGTTTCCAAGTGCTTTTCGCACAAAACAATGAAACCATATTGCTAGTCTTGGACCGTGTCATTTCCATTGCTCTGCAAGTTCTGTGCAGATCCGAGTACAAAGATGATGGTAAGTACCTACTCCTCCGATTGAGCGCGCGCTAAATTCTAACTTGAATCCCCTTGCCATTTTTCGTTTAATTCCAGAAACTCGAAATCTTGTTTATGTTTTGCTAAAGGAGCTCCGAGCTAGATATCCCGACGTTTTTAATCAAGTGGCAAGCAGCAACAATGAATTTGCCTCTTTCGTCCAGACGTCTTCCTGGTAAAACAACGACAGCCTAACGTCTTCGACGGTAACATCCACACAACAACAGCCCCATTGATAATTCATAAAAGATAAATCCATTTTTTTTAACATTGTTATAATTTAACAAAATTGTTAATTCTTATTTGTTGAGAATCTGAAACTGAAGAAAGTCTTGGTATGAAGAAGTAAGCAAAGAATTGAAAGATTAAATGTTTGATTTTGATGAATAAAATGAAGTTTCAACTGAGTGCGTTCGGTTATTGTTCATCAGCAGTACGAGCTTCCAATTCGATATAAATTAAAATGGCTCGACCGCAAGTGTATATTGCGTCAGCGAAATTGATTGAATTTGAATCGATAGAGTTCACCATATATCGGACTCACCACAGCTCAATTCTGTCATTGAATGAACCCATTCAATGGCATTTGACATCTCGGTTTACATGAAATGTCATTCACAGTTTTGATTCAGTAAACATGTTCGACGTGTCTTTTCAACATATTGGGCATGTTAAACAGTTTGCATAAAACACTTTAAAATCTCGGAATTTTCCAGAAAGAGAGATTCTCTCAACAAGAAATCGGGTTTTAACATAAGTTTTGACACATTTAATCGAGTGCTTGTGTCGAGCACAAAAACAACATTCAGTTTCAATCAAAAAAATTACGAAAAAATTAGCAACGACACGTCAGTATTAAAGGCTTTTGTTTCACCAGTTTTTTTTTATAAATATTTATGGCAAAATGAATAAACGAAAACGACAAGAGCAATTAACGGTCACGAACGGCTATGATCACACATATGACTTGACGGAGAAATTGCTAAGCGAAGATGACGCTGGAAAAAAGGAGGAAGAAAAGTCGGACATCTCAGGAGATCGAGGAAACATAGCGATACTGTTCTTCTTATATTTACTGCAAGGCATACCACTGGGCCTCACATCAGCTATACCGATGTTGCTTCAGAATCGTGGAGCGAGCTACAAACAACAGGCGGAATTCAGTTTTGCCACATGGCCGTTCAGCATGAAACTGCTGTGGGCTCCAATCGTCGATTCACTATACTACAGCAAGTTTGGTCGAAGGAAATCGTGGCTAATACCCACCCAATACCTGATCGGCGTGTTCATGTTGATATTGTCTGTGTGGGTCAACGGATGGATCGGTGGAGCTGGTGAACCGCCGAGCGTCCGCTTATTGACCATAATCTTCTTTTCACTCAACTTTCTGGCGGCCACCCAGGACATTGCCGTGGACGGATGGGCCTTGACCATGCTGAAGCGTTGCAATGTGGGTCATGCGTCCACTTGCAACAGTGTTGGACAGACGGCTGGCTACTTTCTGGGCTACGTTGCGTTCATCGCTTTGGAATCAGCTGAGTTCTGCAACACCTATCTTCGAAGTGAGCCCAAAGAGAATGGTTTCATCACTCTGCCAGGATTCCTCTGGTTCTGGGGCCTGTGCTTCTTGGTCACCACCACTCTTGTGGCCATTATGAAGAAGGAACGACCAGAGAAAAATCATATCGATGTTGAACAGGATTCGACCAGCAGCGAGCGACTCGACATCATCGGAACGTACAAGCTTCTGTGGAAAATCATCAATATGCGATCGATAAAGATTCTGGCAGCGATATTGTTGACAGTGAAAGTCACATTTGCCGCTTGCGATGCGGTCTCTTCTCTAAAACTCATCGATGCAGGTGTTCCAAAGGATAAACTGGCATTGTTGGTCGTACCTTTGGTGCCGTTACAAATAATTCTGCCGCTAGTTGTGAGTAAATACACGACCGGGCCTAAGCCAATGGAAGTCTACATCAAGGCGATTCCATTTCGCATGATTTTTGCTATTCTGGCCTCGATCATTGTTTGGTTGGCGCCATTTGCCATCAGTCACGCTGGCGAAGTTCCTATCTATCTCTATATGATTTTAGTCGTCAATTATGCCTTCTATCAGATATGTTTGTACTGCATGTTTGTCGCGGTGATGGCATTCTTTGCGAAAATTAGTGATCCAGCTGTTGGTGGCACATATATGACGCTCCTGAATACAGTATGCAACTTGGGCGGAAATTGGCCAACCACCATTGTTTTGTGGCTGGTAGATGTTCTCACTTGGAAACAATGCTCACCAGGTTTAAGCAACGAAGACAAACCGTTCGATGCAGCTTTGCTGAACAACACTTGCGTAAATAAAATCGAAGAAGAGGTAAGTGGGATGCGTGTCACTGTTTCGCGTTGAGCGCACATGTCGCCAAAAATGAAAGCCGCTTGAAAGGTAGACGCTAACGTTTGCATTATTTCAGAAATGTGGCAACGGTGGAGGGAAATGCGACATCATCATTGACGGATATTACCTCGAGTGCTTGATCTGTCTGGCATACGGACTAATTTGGTATCGATGGGGAACCTCACAGATCAGATATCTTCAGAATCTACCGATGAAAGCTTGGCGAATTGTGAAAACTGATAGACATTCGAGATAGCAATTCGTGTAAATAAATTATAGAATATTTTTCTGCGGTAATTGTATTGATTGATATGCGTGCGTGCGAGAGAAAAGTGTTATCTTTAAGTGCCTTTCTCGGTCTTGTTCAATAATCAGAACCCCTCCTTCCCACCCTTCAATACGCGCGCACGAAGCTCAACCACTTCATTAAAACTGTCTACTTGAAATTGTGAGAAATTGTATTTTAATTTGTTTGCTTAGATTTCATTGATTTTGGCATTAAGAAGTATTGAAGAGTGCAAAGTTGTGTTGAGAAAATTAGTTATTCATGAAAGTCGTTGAGAGAGAGTACACGGATCCGCTCAGAGTATGGCATTATCGGTTGATTGAATGGATTTCCCCTTTCCTCCGCTCCCAATCGATACAATTCATTCCATGACTTAGCGCTGAGCTCTAAAACTAGTCATTCTTGGCTATGAGCGCGAGAGTTCATAAATTTCCGACAGCTAGAATTTTTTTTAAATTATTTGTCTCATTTCGCAGGATATCCGAAATAGTATTCGAGGATGAAACTGATTGCATTCATTTTCATTTTCACAATTTATTTCTCCGTGGAAATATAGTTAATTTTCGTCAAGGGATCCAATTGTTGAAAGCGACACGTTCGCATCAATTTCGTTATTGATTGATTATTTCTTTCTCCTTTTGTTTTGAGTTGAACTGATCGTCAAATCGCCATAAATTTTATAGCAATTCACACAAACAGTTGGTTGGCAATGATCACAGGCAATATTGTTAAGTTTATTTTTGGAGAATCGATTTCAGTTCGACTATTGAATGAAAATATCACAATTGAAGCATATTTTGATGAACCAATGTCTGAGAGGAATATCAACAACCTAGACAATAAACAAATTCTGTTGAATTTATATTTATTGAAAGCACTTTGAGAAGAGTTTTACAAAAAAGAGAAGTTATTGTTTTTCTTTTTTAAAGAGCAAAAAAATAATTGAAATGATGGAAAAAATCAAAATAAATATTTTTAACTGAAATCCTACTCGTTTTTCTTTGCGCCGGTGGTTTCTGCTTGGTTCTTCCTTTTATTTTTATTTTTCTTGACTTTCGATTTATTCTTGCGTTCCTTTCGATCGATGACGTTCGATTGGTTTTCCCATTTCCAACTTTCAGGCACACTTTGCTTACTCTCCGTATGAACGTAGTCGACTTGTTGGACTTGTGACTGTAGCTGACCAATCAGACCTTTCCTGCCGCTCTGAAATGATAACAATTGCCCGGTTACCATAAAGCGATTATCGACTGCAAAATGAGATACTTACATTTGCTTTATTCTTCTCATTCAACACTTTCATCGTCTTGATTTGTTTTTCTCGTTTCAAAGCATTCTGCATTTCGCTCAAAGCTGATGCATATTCCTTAGCCTTGGCTTCTTCTGCATTATCTGAAACCTTGATTTCACCAACGTCATCTTTGCCGCCCTCTTGAATGATTGTCTGAGGATTGAAAACTTCATCAGAAATCTTGCTCAAATGCTGAACGACTCAAAGCAAACCTTAAATGCATTCGTCTCATTTCCACATAAAATAGTGACTGCCATGCCAGGTCGGCCAGCTCGAGCAGTTCGACCGATTCGATGGATGTAGGTCTTAACATGTCTCGGGGCGTCATACGATACAACGATGTCTACGTTGGGTATGTCAATGCCACGAGCGAGTGCATCTGAGCAAATGATCCCGTCGATTTTCCCAGTTTGGAATTTCAGCAAAACCGAATTCCGGACGCTTGATGACAGCCCCGAAGACAACTCTTCGATTCTCATACTATCACCGAGGAGACTTTGCAGCACGAATGACAATCTGAAACGAATCCCTTGTTAAAGACAATTTATTGACCATCGATTGGAGTACTCCAAAGCTACCTGTGAGCCGATTCACCACTGTTTGTGAAGCACAAGAATCGATTCCAGCTATTCTCTTTGATCAACGTGTACAATGTCAGTGGCTTAATCTTCGCTTCCGTTAAGCAATATTTCTCAGCCAATTCTGCTGGTGTGGTGAATTTTCCAATGAAATCACCGCGCTTATCGAGTCTGTCCGCATCAACATTCTCTGCGTCATCTGGAAAATTTATACGTGGACGTATATGATAATAATTAGATGCATTCGCTCGAGGACCCTGTAGTTGATGGTTGACTTACACGAATTCGATGCGAAATTTTTGACCACTGATGTGAACAATTTCGGCTGGAAGAGTCTCAAGCTCTGCAGTTTCTCCGGATCTTGTGATAGCGTCGCTGAAAACAGAAGCTTATGCGGTTGTCTGTGTGCCTCATTGCATATATCATCGTAGCACAAGGGTAATGGCCTTCCCGATAGAACTGAATCAGATTGCTCCTTCACGTGTGAGTACAAGTGGTACAGCCAATTGTCTTGGATTTGCTCCATAATACGATCGGCTTCGTCCATGACGAGAAACTTGAGCGATTTCAGGCAAAAGCCTTTGGTAGCGTGAATGTGTTCCACAAGTCGGCCCGTTGTGGACACCACGATGTCCACTTTTGAGTGATATTCTCCATTGACGCATTCCACCAACTGAGATTGTTCCGTCTCGAATGGTACGAATTTCGAAAGCAATGTGTAATTTAACGGTGTGTTGTCGCAAAGCTTCTGAATAACTTTTAGCACTTGAATGGCCAGCTCGTTGACTGGCAGAACGATTAGCGCCCGAATTTTTCGATCGACTCGGGTTGACAAGTATTGCACAATTGGCACGGCGTACGCTAAGGTTTTACCAGATCCCGTCGGAGCAGAGACGCAAAGATCTCTTGGCCGAAAAGGCGAAGGTTTCGAATGAACATCCAGGATCCATGGCACGACAATATCTTGCACTGGAAACAAATGACTAACATTCATCGCTTGCAGATTCTTTTTAATTGTCGGCGATAAATAGTCCACTTCGGACAAGGAGACGCTACATTCTGTCAGTTTTCTCGAGATAATTGTAGGAAATCCAAGCCAGCTGGGCAGCATCATATCGACCTTTTGTTTCCGTTGGAATGTCTCCTCGCCAAGTACTTGGAAATCTTCCAGACTTAGTTTTTCTGGTTCCTTCACTTCCTCTTCGACGATTTTCTTCTCTTGCTCCGGTTCATCCACTTCCATTTCGGCGGCCTTCCGCTCATTTTCCAAGCGTACTCTTTTATCTTCCTCGTCGATTTCAATCTGTTTTTCCTGTTTTAACGTCTTCTTATTCTCGATGTTCTTCCGCAGGCGTTGCAACAATCTTTGCTCCCTATTGGGATCACTTTGTTTCTGTTCGACATCATAGTAACTGGAATTAATCAAGATTCATGAATGAGCGATGTCATACGATATTTCGGTTTCAATTCATTTTAGACTCATTTAGTAAAAGGCGAAAGATTTATTCGACATTGAATCGAAGCCAGAGTACTTACCGACTGACTGAAAATAGTTCCATGCTCTTCGATTCCTAGATCCCCGTTCTCAATTCAATTATTTTCTAAATCCGCGGCATATTCAATGGCAAAATCAAAATATGCTTTGACAGCTGAACAAGCAATACCACGTGCTGCTGTGCGGTGGATATGCATTTGGTGCGTGGTGAATACGGTGCTGCTATGCATCTACAGTACCGACCCAATAGATATTTCAAAATGCTCGATTGATCGTGCGTTTGAGTCTTTCGTGCACGACCAAGATGCAAATTGAAAAGTGAACAAAAAAAATCGGAAATAAACGAATATCACGATCTTGATCTTGAAGTTTTTGTTATAGACAGGGACATTTCGTATGAAGTCTCATGAATTTCACAATTCCATCGAACTGAGCTTGTGCGCAACTCCTTCAAAGTCGATGAGTCATGAAATTTACATTCGCTAGCATTTTCACTCCGAGCGAACGTCATTGTATTCTCCACAACCTGCGTTAGTCGCTCGGTTTATCCCTTTGCCGCAGCTCGGATTTTTGAGGGTATGCGTTGATGCGTCACTATTGACGTATGCGTACTTTTCAATCTCGGTCCTGTCAATCACTTAACATTTTCACTTGTATGTGTGTGTGTGTGTGTGTGTGTGTGTGTGTGTGCGTGAGCATGAGACTACGCGTATGGGACAGATTTTTTTAATTTTTGACTGCGGCGAGTTGAAAACAACTTTTTTCCAAATCAGTTTTGATGGATGCGGATGATGACAGCCATTCTAGGCGTAGAGAAGAACCCATTCAGAAGAGACGGCCAAACTAAGGATTCCTTTCTGTAGTTCAATGGTCGAAGCGGGTCGCAAGGAGATCGGAGTGAGTCGAGTCGAAAACTTGTTACGATAATATTGCCCAAGTGGTAGAGTAATTATCACCAATCATAACTCAGGTCTAAACGACCATTAACATCATGTCAACACTGTCTTTGTAATCAGCGCATTCAAACACCGTTCCGTAAATCACGGGATTTGAAAATGCGTTGTGTAACTCGCGTATCAATACAAAACGGTGAAGCTGTGTGTATTGTATTCGCTCAGCCGGAACAGGTGGTTGGTTGATGTTAATAGTAGCGAACGCGTGCATACGCTTCGTTATATATATGCTCAGGTGAATAATTGAATTAAGTTATTGTTAAATTGAGTGTTGGAGTATCAAGTTGAGAGAAATCAAAAAACAACAGCCAACACCAATTAAATCTTATTCATTGAATTTTGCGCGCAATTTATGCTAAAGAATCAAGAAAAATTCAAGCAATTTTAACCAGTAAATAAAATCAAGAAAAAATGTTTTTTGAAAAGAAATATATTTTCGCCGTTCTAGTGCTGGTGCAGTGTTTGTATTTTGTGTAAGTGGCTTTCATTAAAGATACAGATCATTTTTCACATTTCCATTCACCTCGCTGTCATTTCTTTAAATTCATCGAATCGATTTCGTGTGGGTTTTTCAAAATTACATTTCAAATCTCTCGAAGATTGAAAAGTGAAATTATTTTCATTCTTTGGAGCTGAGTTTCACTAATTTTTCTTTCAATTCCAATCGGTAATTAATATTAATACAAGCGAGTTAAATGGACAAATGCATTCCGCATTCCACAAAGGTTCCTCGCATTCAGCAAAGTGCATCGGATTGATTCTCATAAAAATATTCTCATCATCAACAATATCATCATCATCTGCCACCAAAGCCACCAATACTCCTGATCGTATAACAAAATTGGAGACTCCCCGTTAAAATTGGAGACCATAAATCGAAGCCCCATTAAATTTTAGCTAATTTGATCAAACACCCATTGTCCTTCATCTACTTGAATTGAAATATGCTAAGAGATAGTGTTTGACCGATAATTTAGTAGGCTGCTGCGTTAGGCAATGGCAGAACAAATGGCTTAAAGTCATAAGACAACAAAATTATAATCATACAATACGATCTGATGAAAAGCTTAAGCACCATTATCAACATGAATATCATGCTGAATGCATCGAATGGCGAATTGAAAATGAATTGGCGATGAGAATGGAACACGATGATTAATTTGTTAATTTGATGACACGCATATCCGTTAAGACGAAGATAGGATGGGATTTCAATTCGAATTTGAATTTGAATTTTGATGTCAAATAATTGGGCTTGGGAATGGGAAATCAATGATCTTTTAATAACGATGAGAGCAATAGGTAGAGTACCGGAGTGTTTTATGTATATAAATTCGTCTAGATGGTCTCGTGGGCGCGATCCTAAAGCTTATGATAAGCACACAAACTGTGCCAAGCCAGACAATTTCGAAATTCTTGAAATCACCAATTAAAAAACCATATCATTTCATGGTGAAAACGTGAATAAAACGCACAAATGTATAGCACAAGCCTACTTCACTTGCTAGCCATTATTCACACAATCCAAATTCCATAGATTTTCATATGCGATTAATCACAGCATCATATGATCACCTAAGGCCATTTTGTTGCGAATTGACAAAACATAAATCATGTCGATTTTTATTTGGTGCGTAATCATGTGAACGATCGTTCAAGTTCAGAGCAATTTCAATTTCAACGCGTTCGCTTCGAAAGACCATAAGCTTGATCTTGTTAAGTTTACCGAGTCGAATCCGATGGATTCCATTGGGTTGACGATTGCAATTTTGCAATTAAATTCGAACTAGAGTGACAGTCGACCAGCGGCAGTTAGATGTCCGATTTATTGATTTGTTTTCGGTTCGTAGCGATCTTTGCTCGACGCAATTTCGCTTCACCCACCCTCCGCAATGCGAATATGAATATTAATATGCGAAACGTTACGAATGGGCATTTTCATGAAGGTGTATTATTGATGGCCGAGGAAAAACATGAATGGCTGTTGCATAATGCATCATTAATTAGTGATTTGATTATTCGCAAATCGAGAGATGAGAGAGTGCATTCTTGACGAAATGACGCGCGATTATGCATTGCTTGCCGTATTTATGCAAAAAATATGCCATTTTTTCCTGGCTCAATACATTGTATGTACGCGTCAAGTGTTACATGTGATTTCACTTGAGTCACAAGCGATTCGTTGACAAGCTGATGAGCTTTATCATTGTATAAAGGCGCAGCGATCTTTCGGCATTTCATTCATAAATTCGGTAATTCACGACATTTTCGATGGCTTTGCTTTCACATTCAAAAGGGGTTTTACTGCTCTCGACGACGCAAAAGTTCAAGTTCAATGATTACTTTAAATTGAGCAATGCCATTGTGGTCACTGGGGATTTATCGAACAAAACAGTCATCGCAACGAATTAGATCAATGAATAACCGAGATGGCACCCAGCGCTCTCGTCTCGTTCGTTGAATTACCCAATGAATCATCAAACAGCGTATTTGGTGACCCAGCGGTTTTTGTTTTTTCCCGTTTTTACGACGAATTTGTACGAAAAATCGGTTGAATGACAATGAACACTCAGGTGACTTAAGTCGGTTGTCAAATCGTTTTAATAGCCGGGTTTCACATTTGCTTAATAAAATCCATGTGACAAAGAGAAAAAAACCGGTTCGCTGGTTTGCGCCGGCAACATGAAAACTGGGAAAATTCAAACGACGCAACTGCGAGTGATTTTACTTGAATGAAATTTCTTTGAATATTCTCATTCGATGACGCATTTTCACGGTATTAAATCACTCGACTCTGTCTATCACGGAAATCACAATAATTACTCATGTTCGACTGGCTTGATCGCCTAATTTTAACGATATTTTCCATTGTTGGGATTGCTGTCAAATTAGACATTAGCCTTGCACATGTGCCAGGCGACGAAGACGACAATCGTTTGCCTTTTATGCTGAAACGGCAGAAAGAATATTGGGTTGATCAAATGATGAGGATTTATGACAATTTAATTACGGGAATCGAGCACGAATTGCATATGTTAGGAGAAAAACGTGACCCGCTGGAACATAGTCTTGTCATCGAACGTCAATAGTCGATTGATAAGATCACAAGACAGCCCACAGCTGCTTGTCCGGAAAATTGCAACTAACCGCTAGCGTCTTACTTGTCTTGACATTAGCATTCGACCGCAATGAAGGTTCTAGAAATTTTTCATTAACGCCTTCTCTTGCTCTCGCCTTTACAGGAATTGCACACAACGTAAATTTCCATCAGACTTCCGATGGGGTGTTGCATCGTCAGCATACCAAATCGAAGGTGGATGGAATGCCAATGGAAAAGGCCCATCGATATGGGATCACCTTACACATAAGCATCCAGAAAAGATGCCCGATCATAGCAGTGCTGACGTCTCGGCCGACAGCTACCATCAGGTTTGTACGACTTGCACGATATCACCCGATAATTCCTGGACAAATCAGGTTTTGAATTGAATCGAGTCGAGAGTGAATGTCTTTATCAAATTTGTGTGGTGCTGCTTTCAAACAGTCGTTTCAAAGAATAGCAACATAAATAACGAATAATCACTCCATTGCGGTGGTTCTGTGGTAGATTCCATTTAACATGACACACCGCATGTTTACGAATGCGATTCCAATGGCAACGCATGACCGCCAGAGTTCAATGCTAAATTATTGTTGGATGCCAAAAACCGGTCATTACGATAGGCCAGCGTCGCCAATGCAAGGCAATTCCCTGCCTGGCAAGCGATCCTCAAACTGCCATTCTGAACCAGTTAGAGACACTGAAATGCATTTGACTTGTTCGTTTGAGAAATGACCTGAAAGGAAATGGCAATAATTTTTGTCGAAATTATTCAATTCATTTTCTTTATTATTCTCCATGCAGTGGCGTCGCGATGTTGAGATGATCCGTGAATTGGGAGTTGGCATCTATCGATTCTCGATTTCATGGACCAGAATCTTGCCAACGGGCTTCGCAAACAACGTCAACAAGCACGGCATACATTACTACAACAATCTCATTGACGAACTCATCAAATACAATATCACTCCAATGGTCACCATCTACCACTGGGACATGCCGGTGCGACTCCAGGAGTTAGGTGGCTGGACCAATCCAGCCATGATTGACTACTTGGTCGACTATGCTCGCGTGCTGTTTGAGCAATTTGGTGATCGTGTCAAGGTGAGTATTTGAACCCGCCTGCCAAACACCGTTTGCCAATTCTAAGCTCGCGATTCACCTGTTAGATAAGAAAATAAGGTTTCTTCACTTCACTAAATCAGGTAATATTTATCTCGATCGCAAAACATTGATTTCCAATTGTTGAATTAACAGGTTTGGACAACAATTAATGAGCCATGGCACATATGCGAACAATCATATGGTGTTGATTACATGGCACCGGCCATGAACTTCCCGGGCATTCCAAGCTATTTGTGCGGACACAATTTGCTCAAAGCGCATGCTGAAGTTGTGCACATGTATCGCAACCGGTTCCAGCCACATCAAAATGGTAAGATGAATGTTTTCCTCGATATTTTTTTCCGTGCGGCATCCTGGTATGTGACGCTTGTTGTCGTTCTTGTCGTAAGGCTCGTTGAAGTCGTAGACAAAGATTAAAATTAACGTAATTTCAAAAGAAAAAGACGAAACAACGGAGAGAATCGAAATCAATTAAATTGAACTCAGCTCGAGTATAGTCACAGAAGAATAATGTAGAAAATAGCAGAAACTGTCAGAGAGTTTGCTTGTTAGCAACCTAGCGGTTCACTGAGAACGGAGATTGACAGCATTAGTAGGGCCCAATTTGGCATTCAATCTTGGCCCAATAAGTCACTTTTTCGGAATTTCATTTGAACAAAATTGACGCGTGCGTAGCACCATGTTTCGTTATGGGCAGTTTAACGAGCTAAAAAATAACAATAATCACAGACCCTGAATCAACCTGCTCATTCAAGAAAGTAAAAGTCAACGGTGCGCATGCGTGCTCGTGTCTACGCCACACATGTGTTTATATGTGCGTCAAACGAATCTCAGTTAGTTTTTTCTCTCTGCTGCTTTCAATTACAATTGCATTTTGCATTGCTTGCGCCGCAACCGCTGCCGCAACAAACAAAAACAACAAAAAATGACAATGACAATGGCAATAAAATCAACGATGACGACGATAACAACTATATGTAATTGCATAAACGTTAAGAGCACTATACAGCCATCGGTGTGAACAACACACACTTTCAGAGACCAAGTATAACCTCGTGCATCGAATGAGTGACGTTTGTTTGGTTATTTTCCTTTCTTCGCATCAGTCGAGTCGATGCACGCCCAACAATGGTGAACTGGCCGACAATTTGACTTCCATTCTCAACTCACTGTACGATCTTATTCGCTCGTTTTCATTTCTTTGGTTTTGTTGATCGACCGTTGCCAGCCTTTCGATTTTCCAGTTGATTTCCTATGCGTTTGGTATGGTTTGTTTATAATTGATTAGAATTTCCAGTATCATTTATGCGCGTGTTTAATATCAGATTCGATATGCATAAAAATGCAACCATAATTCGCACGCGCATATTACACAAACAGATGTCGATCACGATGCGATGATAAACACATGTTTGCCAAACGATCATGCTACATGCTACATACTAAATTGGATTACACATTTTTAATCGTCGATTTTGAGAGAATTTGGATCGAAATGTGCGTTAGACGAATTTAACGGAAGACAGTTGAGCTTGCTGTACTTTCTGGAAAGAACAATGACCGCTTTGCGTCGTTTATTCAACTGTGACCAATCCAATTGCTTATGCCATTGTTTCGGTTCAATTATTTCGTGACTTTTTCGGAATTCTTTTCGTGACCGTATCATTTCGGGCTACCGAATCCGAATCACTATCATGAGATACTTTACGATAAATGACTTATGTAAAACTCGGTTCTAGTCCTGGTATGCAAAATGGGCGGAGATCATTAAGTCTAATTAACGGAAAACAATTCGACCGCAAAAAAAAAAAAAGAAAAACAAACACAATTAATAAATTCGAAATACCTGAAAGTAAACAGATTTACGTCAAATTATCGCTGAATTTTATGAATTTAAAATTTATCCATAAACGAACGTCATCGAAATTGCTCCAATTGAAACAGGATTTGAATATAAATATCTTAGTTTGACACAGGTGTTAGGTAGCATAATTAGTGGGTGCAGGAAAGATTGGCATCGATGTTAAAATTGAGATGACACCCGGAGTGATTTGACAGTGATTTATTTGGATGGTCATCGGAACGCTTTGACCATCGAACCGGCTTCCGTAGGTTTGCAAAAAATCCGAGGGATTTCTTAAACAAACTCAACAAATTCTAATTATTCCATTTTCAAGTCACCTAAATGATTTTATAATCAATCATCGATTATTAATTCGCATTTCATTTGAGAAAACCTTAATGAGTGCTGGCTCACTCACTCATTCACTCAGAGTAATTATAACATAACAATGTAAGTCGCTCTCAAGGTCATTCGAAATTATTGAGATGTTAACATTGAAAAAAATAAGATTATCCACATTTCGTATGCGGCCGAGACTAGTTCAAATAATGAAAACTGAAAATGATCAAATGACTGCTATTAAATACGATTTAGCTAATATACGGCGATCGCGCCAACGAATGTACGCATCGATTATCCATTCAACGCCGGCAGCACCTGACTGAATCTCACTGATATGATTTGTGGGCAAACAAAATTTGCGGCGATGATGATTAACTGAATAACAGCGTTCTTGGTTGCTGTTGCTGTTTTTTTTTATCCTCATTTCTAACCGATTTCTATTCTTCTATTTTTATCATAGGCAAAATCGGCATAACAACCGACATATCATGGCCAGAGCCAAAGACTGACTCACCTGAAGATAAAGTTGCATCAGAATTAGCGCTCCAATTTTATGTAAGTTCATTATATAATTTTAATGTGTGATAAATTATAGCCATGATTCCAATGGTTGCGGTTGTAGCTGTTGATTTTTGGTTTTTGTTGTTAACTGTTGTTGCTGTTGATGGTTCTCGCTATTTGTGGTTTTGATTCACATGCCCGGCAAAGCCCTGTCCGGAAAATAATATGAACTATTTTGTTGAATTTGTATCCGGGAAAAAGTGATTACAAAATTTGTGATCTAATTAGCAAATAATGGACTGATCCATTTATTCGATTATTTATGGTTCACAGCGGATTGATATTTAATAATAAATTAATCAAGGTCAGACGATTTGGCATTTGAATGGTTAATGATTGACAAGAGGAAAAATGTTCATTGAAATGTCCGTTGATGCGTGTGCACGGCGAATGGGCGATTGTATATTGTTCGATAGACCCCAGGTTGGTCGACAAAAAAAGTTCACCGGAACCAACAACAGAACCACAGCACAATCAATCAGACATTCAATTGTGCGTTCGTCCGTGAAACAAAAAATTAATTTGGAACTTGTTCATTTCTAAAAATTAGCTTGGCTGGTTCGCTCATCCAATCTTTTCAAAGAACGGAGACTATCCACAAGACATGATTGATCGCATTTCGGCCCATAGCAAACAGCAAGGATTCCCTCGATCACGACTGCCAACATTTACCCCGGAGGAAATTGAACGCATCCGCGGAACATCAGACTTCTTCGGCATCAACAGTTATACAACCGTTCTGGTGACGCGCAACGATCGCAATAACTCAGCCAATTTCCCAGTACCAAGTTTCAATCATGATATGGGCGTTGTTGAATCATTCGATCCGGAATGGCCAGAATCCGGATCACCGTGGTTGCACGTAAGTTTTGTGGCGATCGAAATCGAAATGGAATGCTCTGTTATTGAGAACGATTTATCTTTTTCTTGCAACAGCCGGTACCTTATGGAATGTACAAATTGCTTATGTGGATCAAAAAGGAATACAATAATCCACCAGTGATCATCACTGAAAATGGCGTCAGTGACAAAGGCGGCTTGAAGGATTACGGTCGAATAAATTTTTTCAATTCATATTTGGATGCAGTTTTGAATGCCATTGTAAGTTTTTTTTTTTAATTTTTAAAAGAACAGTGGTCAAAGGATGTAAAACATCACGGCTGTTTGGCTGAACCGATTGTGAAAAATATTTTTTCTGTCGTATATGTCTTGAGAGTTCGGGTTTATGCGAAAGATCAAGAACAAGCGAGTGCGCTCCCGGGTTAAAAAAAATACCTCGGTATACTCATTTATACGTTTTTTAGGTATATTCACCAAAACCACTAGTGGTGAAAATATTTTCTTGGATTTCACCACTGGTATTTTTGTATGAATATACCTAAAAAAACGTATAAATGAGTATACAGAGGTATTTTTTTTAACCCGAGCTGTTTACCGGGCATCTAGAGAAAAACAAGAAAAATATGAAAAACTGTGCTCGGGGGCGAGACGAAGTTTAGTTTCATTTATATATTCAAGGTTGCATTGGCCTTCTCTCGATGGCATTCAGTTATTGTCGTTTGACTGTTTCCTTCAATCACGATCATTTTTTGGTTTTTCGGGTGTCTCAACGAATGCGATGAGATATATTAAAATTTACTCAGGAGACCTATTCTATGTTTTGATATTCTCATAATTTTGACATTTCAATAGCTATTCTGATAACATTTCGCCTACTCGATCAAGTGCAAATGAACTAACGATCAAACGACGATCAACTGATCTGCAATTGGTCTTCAGTTGATCGTTAGCTCATCTGCACTTGATTGAGTAAGGCGAAATGTCAAAATTATGAGAATAACAAAATATAGCATAGGTCACCAGATTCAGTTCCAATATTTTAGCCAATCCGCTAGTCATTCTCTTTTCACGTACATCTTTCTGACAAACGATTTGATCTTTTTAGGAGGACGGATGCAAAGTTGAAGCTTATATTGCCTGGAGTTTGATGGACAGTTTCGAATGGAGAGCTGGTTTTACGTGAGTCTCATTTTATTCTCGAACGAAACACAAGCGAAGAGCCGATGACCCGTCCGCACATCTTTCTTGAAAAATGATCAGATTCCTTTATCGCTGATCATCTTCATGAACAAAAGCTAATGAGGTTCCATCCAATTCTGTTTTCAGTGAAAGATTCGGATTGTACCATGTCGACTTCAATAGCCCGAAGAAAACCCGCACACCAAAATTATCAGCCTTAAATTATGCTCACATTGTGAAATCTCACACAATTGATTGGAATTTCCGGCCACAGTTGAAACATCACATTGCTGCCGCCCCAAGACTGTCCGATATCGACGACCTATCGTATGGTGATTATGCCTATGGAAGCAGTAGTCTTGCCATTGCTAGTCCATTGTTAGCTGCCATTTTTGCCGTGCTATCGCAGTCCTACCTACGCCTCTTATTCTAATTTTAAAAAAACGTCTGAGTCAATGCAATGCATTACGGAAATCTTAGCTTATTTGTTAGTCATATCGATCGCCCTATTCCAAATAATTTATAACAATTAATAGGGTTCATTGAGATCAAAAAGAAAGGAAAAATGAATGTCGATTGGATATTTGAATTTAATTTTTTTGCATTAATTTATTCAAAAAAAAAAAGGAATTTTTTCGCGGAATCGACACGAGAAATACATGACGTTGGATGCACAATGTGTATTGCGGTCGTGAATAGTCATTGTCGATGCGTGGAATGATTGAATTCATGTTAGATTTCGATGTTGGCGTTTTTCGATTCATCATTATTATATGTGTCTGATAGGCAACGCAACAGTTAGAAGAAACATATTTCATTTTTAAGGAAATCTATTTGTTTTATATGATTTTGTACAATTAAATTTATTTATTGTAATTATGGGGTTTTTTTGCTCGTAGGTTGAACGTTTCATTGACTGGATTCGAAAATCACGAACAGTTGCTGAAACACACACACACACGGAGTTGGCCAAGACATCGCCTGCCCCAACCAAACCACGATGCTCGTGATGATTCAATTTAATTCACTGACAATATCTTCCAGGGCATCGAAATATTTAAATTCAAGTAATTTATGGGTCTTTTCTTTCGTCTTTCATTTCATTCCGTCAT
>JANSTV010055946.1:0-43331 GCA_027564135.1 Lestremia cinerea | reverse complement strand
GGAGGGCATATTTCTAGCTCACTATTTAGTATAGCTTTGAAATTTACTAAAGAGCCCAGCGAACACACATCTAACGTTGCTGTCGTCTATTCTTGTATTCTTCATGTATTCTTGACAGCTTGTTGCATGACTATTCACTGACTACTTAACTGCCTATTTCGCGCTGGTTTCTAGAACTTTGCTCGCTGGTTTTCAGGCGGTGCACTTCGATTTTTGGTTAAAGAGCTATGTTTTTCTCTCTCAAGATGGCATCGCCTGAAAAACAGCGCCAAGTAGATGCTATCTTCATTCATTTCTTCATTTCTTTTTCTATTCAGCGCGAAATAAACAATTGAATAGCCAGAAAATAGCCATGCCACAAGTTGTCAAGAACACATGGATTTCAGACGGTAGAAACGTCAAATGTCCATTCGCTGCGGAAAAACGACATTAAATGAAAATAGCATTGAAAGAACACCACGAGAAAAAAAAATGCGTAAAATGCGGTAGAAGAGAGCCACCAAGCAGCGAGGCAAAAAAAACAATTGATGCATGGGCTTTGGTCCCCAAGAGATATCGAACTGACTGCGGATACCTCTTTTTTTTGCAACTCAAGGATCGCTCGCCTCGGTACGCTCTCGATATTTTACTGGTATGTTGCTTGAGCTCGAATTGCCAGCACCCACCCAGCGATGTGATTGAGGTAGTCCCTTCGAATCTTCACGATCAATCGCCATTTGACGCAATAAATCTATTTGCAAGTTATGTTCAAAATCGAAATGATCCAACGATTGAGCAACGTGATAAAGTCATCAATATATTTATTACCTTCAGTCGGATACTTAGTCATCCAGTGAATCCAACCAAGCACACGATGGATTTTTGAAGCTGTGATTCTGTATGCTTCAAGCCACATCAGCAAGGACAACAACAACAACAACAACGACAACAAGAACAACAACCGTGAGGCGATAGTAACAACGAATCAGATGATACAACTGTACCGAAAAGAAAAGTTACAGCATTTATCATTTCATTGCATTAAATCTAAATGAATTTTTCGTTGAAAACACGAGAAGAAAAAAATCGTTGTTTTATTGATCAATTGAATCAATGAATAAATAAATAAATAAATATAAATTAAAAGTGACCACCATCTTTCGTTTCGTGCTCTGATGTGCGTTTTGGGTATGAGAGTAAATGTTCGTTGATGCGTCTGCACCATTTTTTACTCGATGCCGATGTCATCCGGCCGAATCGACGGAAAAACGACGCGAAATCTGTTGCAATAAAAATAAGAAATGAAATAAAAAAGAACACAAAAAAATTGTGTTTCTGTTGTTTGTTCAATCAAGTTGGCTGCTGTTCTTCATATTACCGTTCATTCTGCCATCAGGATTATTACGCAAGCCATAGTCGATCGTAGGTCACAGCGAGTCAAGCAATGAGAGAAATCAATTGTATGTTGATTCGCAAATTGATAGTGATTGAATAGGCTGAGTTAACCGTTGATAAGAACTCGAGAATTGCAGGGAGTTCTCCTGTTTGATGCCTGTCTTAGCGATGAGCTCTATTCTGAGGAAAAGAATCTATCCACGTTCATTCGCGACGGAAAAATGAAGCTATAAATGGCTGATGCAACGGTCTCCTTTTGTAATATAATAATGATGAGGCCTCTATTAGCAATTATGGCATGGCATGGTGCAAAAAAATTTATGTTTATGCCCCATTCACCAGATCGCGCTGATATTTCTTGTGTTGAATATTTTTATTGGGATTTTCGTGACCAGATGATATGCTGTGGCTACTGTGCTCGAGGCCTAATCACAGGTTTCAGTTAAACGTCACTGAACCGAAAATTGATCATTGAAAGGAAAACCAACGGATGGAGTCAGCAACAACAAAAAAAAACCAAAGAAAAAAAGTAATGAAATGAAAAAATGATGGAAAATTAAAAATCGGATTGCCTCATAAGCCAAAGATCAGACCGGCGAATGAATTTCACCGAAGAGAAGGTAGAGGTATTGAGCGTAGCCAGAAATGATCGGTGATGGCAGAGAGTGCTTTACCGCCGTTGCAACATATTGTGATAAAGTTATTTTGGTTTTTACACAAACTTTGTTTCTTCAGTTGAATGAAAGAGCGGGTCCCATGGATATCCCCATTGGGCTGTGATGCGATTTGCTGAGACGTCGGCGACATCCGCAACTCGGACATTGAATGTCGTTGCGCATTAAAAATTACTAGAATAATCGATGAAAACGATGAAATCGAGAGCGCGGAAGGAAAATGCAATGACGAACAACAATGCAAGCAAGAAGAATCGAATGTCAATGCAAGCCAACGGAAAGATACGCTTCTCGACAAGAAGAAAAAAACCAATCAGGTTTTCAATGAAAGAAAAAATCCCAGCCAAATATACAATCGTAAATCGATTTCAGCTCGCTCAATGTGCGCGCATCGATTTCTTTTCCTTTTTGTTTTCTTCATTTTTTGCATTGATTTCGTCTCGTTGTTTTTGTCGTTTTGTTTTACATAAAAAGCCTCGTTTTTAGTCTGAAGATCTTTAGTTTTCTGATTGGCGTCGAAAGTTTGTATCGTTTCTCTTGATTCTTTTTCAGTCCGTTGACATTTATTCCCGCCATGGCCGAATATAACAACAAACAAACAAACAAACAAACGAAAAATCCCGAAAATCAATCGAAAAAAATAAAAATCTTGCGAAAATGCGGTATATTGGCGAACAATCACGCGGCGCATATACATACAAACACCCATGGAATGGGCTGCCTGAATGTGAGCAAGCAAACGTCAAAAATATGATGATGAGATCGGAGACGTTTGATATGTTGAATATCGTATTTAATACGAATTTGGCTCTCGATGTCATTTCGTATGCGCATGCTTTTTTATCAGAGAATTCACGCACAGAATATGCTTTGGAAATAAACTCAGCGATAACTGTTGACGATATATCTGTCGAAATGAAAAAGAAGAAGATTTGCTTGAGCAAAAAGTCCAGCCACATTTTCAAGTTATTCGGAGCATTGTTGTTGAGCAAGGTAACATCGATGTCCACTGGTACTGGTCATACAAGTAAGGCTTTTCCGTAAGACATTGCACCTATAAGTTGACTTTGTCTCAATCGACGCAAAGGGCCTGATGTCTTGGCTCGACAAAATGAAACAACAAAAAATGGGACAACAAAAATTGCATCGGTTGTCCATCAAGCTATATTACATGTTCATTTTGTTTTCAAATGTTTGCCGATGTTTGAGTAAAGGCTGCATCGGAATCTCATTCTCAAAATGAATCAGCTTGTTCTGGCTGTAAACTTATTGAAAGTTCTCATTCGTGATTTCCTCAATGAATCCCTGCGCGTCCTCTTAGACGACAATTACAGTGAAACCAGTCCAAGTTGCCCATTTTTTTTTCTCCAAAAATGACGAAAAATGTCTGAAAACGGCGCATTTTACATTTCCAATTGACTGGACTGGATCGAACCGCAAACATGAAAAAAATTCCTCGCTGAAATCCCCGAATCGCACGCCGACGGCGTGTGGGCAGATGTGACAGGTTGCACTGTATGTGTATGGCGAAGGATGAGGACGAGGATGACGCCCGGCAAAACAACGATGGCTAAATAGAATATCATTTAAATTTATTATCTTTTATTAATTTTTGCGAAATTCAATCGAAAAGGAAATCTTCATCCCCTAAAGCAACGCGTTGAAGAGCCAAACCATTTGTTGATATAAATCAAAATCTGAGAACTAAATGTACAAAAACAAACAACACGATTTTCGTTGATATAAAATAACACCCAAACCAAACAAGTTTGCCGGAATAAACGAAATGAATCAAAACAATGGACAACGAGCAAGGAACAAAACGGAGGGAAAAAATAAAACAAGGAAAATTGATGCAAGACAATTTATGTGCTTACATTTATTGCAACCCACCAACTTCAGGTCGAACGCACACACACACACACACACACACACCCACAAACTCACAAACTCACAAACTCACACAAACACACACAAAAACACACACACACAAACACACACACACACACACCCACACACACACACACACACGCGCGCGCACACACGCAGACGCGGACTAATAATTATATATAAGTTATAAAATTTACAGAAATATTCAAGATCAATAATTCAATTTCGCTTTTTAATTACATATTTCAATATTTGGAGAAGAAGAGAGAAACGGAGTAGAAGAGGAAGAAGAGGAGAAACTCAATGAAGAATGGATGGCAATACATCAGTTGTAAAGGCGAAATAAAAGGCAAAAAGAGAAATAAAAAAATGCTGAGTTGGAAACCGAAAGAAGGAATATTGGATGCGTCTCGCGTTTTTTTGCTTCGCAACACACAAGATATCAACCACAATAGAATGGAAAATACATATTGATTTTGATGCGCCCATTCAAAATAAAAACCAGTACGAAATCGTTACGACTGGTGAATGTACAGCAAACGCAGCAAACAGCAAAATGTTGTTGACGGACAACAATGGCGCGCTGGCAAGCAACTAACGCTATGCTGCTGCTGCCGAGGCTGTTCTTGACGCTGCTCGATGGACACATTGTCGGTTTGGAATGGGAAAAATGCACCCAACTGATTGGAAATCGAATGCTGAAATTCATCCTTGAAATTCCGCATGCCGAGCAACATTTAAAATGCAATTGATTTGATGATGTTCGACGTTTGCACGGGAGAAAAATGTCGTGAATTGTTTTTTTTTTCTTGAGTTTTTCTGAATGTTTGTGAATGGTAATAAGGAAGACCACAGATGTTGATTGCCACTGTGCTGCGATCGTGTGACGGATTTCTGTACCAAATTAGATCGTCTTGGAGAACGATTCTTGTTTGAGTCTGGAACTATCTCGCATCCCGATCTTTGCTACCAATCACTAATGACCGGCATAACGAGTACCTTTCTCGCAATTCCATCATCGAAGATGGGAAGCGATCGAGCCCAATGGCTGAGCAAATAGCAACCGATTTCACACACATTGCCAAACCGCCAACCTGGGATACTCCCAATGATAATCATAATGGAAAACTGAGAAATAATAGCGAACGGCGGCCGATCAGAATTTCTGATTCAGAAATCAGAAATATAAATATGATGAGGACGATGAGAAAGGCAATGGAGCAAAAATTGTATAGCAGAAGACGCCACTTTGGCCGAAAACAAAAACAAAATCTAAATGTCCTCTAGCTAAATTAAAATATTGTTATTATAATGTGGCCTGTTGTATTTCTGTTGCTGCTGCTGCTGCTGCCGCTGCTGCTGCAATATCGGGTATTAATGAGTATGTAAGTCAACCAAGTTTTGATTGTAGCTCAGATGCTGTGGATGCGTTTCTTACGTATGAACGTCTCGGCCCCGATGCAGCGATCGCACTGAAAAATTTAACTTTCAGCATCTCAGCCCCTTTAAATCTTTAAATTTACTATTCCATTAAATAAATAATACGATTGCTATTGAATGAGCTGAGATAATGTGTTTCGGTGCCGAGCGGATCGAAGCAATCGAAACGATCGCGAAACAGGCATCGTTTCATGTGATATCACATATTGGCCGAGATATACGATTTCCGTACGTGGCATCGTTATCATCATTCGAAACGTATGTAATTATAAATTGAAATAATCAAATTTATTTGCTTACAAAAACCGATAAAGATCTCTTTTGTTAGGGAGATTCAGATTGTGTTGCGTTGAGACTGAGGTCTGCATGCGCATCCAAGTAATACCGTTGCGATGTGTCACTGAATGGAGCAGGGCCTATATTTCAGCACATATTGCGTAGAATTCCTAAAGTACCGAATGCAGAATTTTGTCAAATTATCAAATACTCAAAAACCTATAAATCGAAATTACGCGCTACAGCCCAGCCTTCAATC
This sequence comes from Lestremia cinerea, assembly GCA_027564135.1. Lineage (NCBI taxonomy): Eukaryota > Metazoa > Arthropoda > Insecta > Diptera > Cecidomyiidae > Lestremia > Lestremia cinerea. The sequence goes on along the minus strand of JANSTV010055946.1, from coordinate 37,418 downwards.
TTAAAATTAATTCGATTTAAAGAAAGATTTGTTGTTTGAAAGATTTGCCAAATTTGAGAAATTGACAAAATTCGGCATTCGTCACTTTAGGAATTTTAAGCAATATGTGATCAAAAATAGGCCCTGGAATGGAGCGTTCATGAAATGTTCTTTTCGAGGCTTGCAAATACCTTCGTTGCGATTCGGTTCTGTATAGGGCATTCGGCGTTTGGTGCTTCTCTGTGGCAGGCCATGACGGTATCGGCGTAGATAGGTATTTCTCACACAACATCGGGCCATTGGCAGTTTGCCAGCAGAAAAACTGAGACCAGGCTTCACGCCCATGCGTATAAGAGAACCTGATGCCGTTCCGTCGATGTGCCAATTGCTTTTGAATCGGAATATTGTCAACAAAATCGTAAGTTATGAGGCCGCGCACACGAACGTCAACCAACCGAAATGGCTTCAAGCATTTCTTAAATTTGTCGCCCTTTGCAACTTCTCCAACTTGATTTAATGACAATGCAAATAATTGTTTAATGCCACAAACAATGGAGCTCCAGTCTGTGTTGCTAAACAATTTCGCCTACACAACAATTTCTCGACTCCTTCGAAGTGGAACACATGCTTTCGCTCACATTTTCGTGCAAACGAACCTGTCTGTCACGATGCTTTGTTCGAAATAATAACTTTATTATGATTTTTTCTTGTTTTCTTCATCAATCGAGATTTGAATACAATTTATGTCTCGATAATGGACACACCCATTCCCACTTCGTCCAACAATGTCTGGTAGGTTCAGCCGTTTGCCACATCTTCTTTTGAACGTTTAGAACGCGTTCGGGCTCAGTTCCTTGGTTCACGTCACGAAAACTTTAAAATAAATAGAGCAATTGATTATTATTTGAAATGAGCCAAATTCTAATTGAGTGCAATTGCAATGCATTCAATTGCATTGCATCAATCAAAAAGGAATTAAAAGGACTTTTAATTTCTTTCGAAATTTTAGCCATTTTGGATAATGACTTGAAGTCGGAAATCGAAAATCGAAAATCAATCAGTCAAATCTACTCGCATCCGCTAGTCATTGCGATTAGAAAACTGTACAAACATTGAATCAAGAACGGAAAATAAGCGCAATCCAGAGTACATAGCAAGTACATTGCGCACAATCTAAATCTAAATAAAACAATATTTCGAAATTCCTTTTCCCGAATTATCAGCGAATGGAATCTCTTATCAATCTCATGTTATTAATATAAATGCAATCCGGTTATTCATCCATTAATGGCATCAATGAGCTGAGATACGATCTTTCATCGTTCTGTGAAATATACAGTTTACTTGGGCAAACAGCAGAGAAGCCGTCAAGCATTTGGTGTGGACGGCTGAAACTGAATCTGGAACAACATTAAACGTAGTTGCAGATACAACATAGCACACATCAGTAGCTTATCGCGTTGGCCATTACAACAAGTTGTTGTTGGTGATTGAACTGAATGGATGATTCTTAAATTCAGACCGATGACTACTGTTTGTAGCTACTGTTTGCGAATTCTGGCTGATCATGGCAAGATACATACAACTGGAAAGTGACTCGATCCACAGTGATGACGACGACCGAGGAGACGTCGTCGCCGAAGCAAAAGCCACTAAAATGGATGTAATTCTAAAATTGAAAACTGTGTGTTTCATCGACAAACGAAAATGATATAATGGTGGGAACTGCAAGTATCATTCAGTTGAACTTGCCGTTTCTGCTACAGTTGATTGCCCAGTTTGCGGTTGAGACTTTCACAGAAAAACACACAGAACGATAATAAGACTGATGAAGACGACTCAGATGCAAGGCTGGGCCCGCTAACGAAATTTTTCAGCGGCGCTATCGTTACCGCTATTCAAGAAAACAATACGCTATCGTTATCGCTAGCGCTAAATCGTTCATATCTCAGAAAAGAGCGCTACCGTTGCCGCTAATGGGTAAAATGGAATAGCGCAAAATATTAATGAAACCAATTTGAGGATACGAACGAATTAGATTAAGATTCAATAGTATTTTTCCCGAGAATTATCGTAAATAAGAATAAGTTAAACACAGAAAACCAGAGAAATCCAAAATCCGCGACAGTTCGCCTTCAGCATTAACTCCATTAAGTTGATGAAAGGAAAGACGCATTGGCAAAACAGATTTCGCAGCGCTGAACCAACGCTAAATTGTAGTTAGCTAGTTCACCGATGGCTGGAAGTTGTTTCAAAGCGTCGCCATTGGTCTGGAAAAAAATCAGTCATCGCTAACGCTAATCCTGGTGATGGAGCTTTGATATCGCTACCGCTATTCCAGAGATGGGGTATTTTTGGTTCTAAGCCCAATGCAATAACTTTATGGGTGTACCCGGCTCGACCATGGCGGAAGTATTAGCGATGTGATTAGCGGCGGTAGGGCCAGCCTTGCTCACATGATGCCACAAAATCATTCTGAATGAGTCGCTCTGGCAATTGTTATGGCGATAAAAACGACACCATGGCGGCGTACTCAACATTTCGGACTTGCATCATGATCGGTGCACACCATTTTGTCAATCTGTGTGTTCGCCGCTGAATGCGTGCGTGGCCGTGGTGTTGGTGTGTATGTACGTAGGCATTTGTACATCATTCTTTTTCCGTTCACACGTAATTGTAGATTTCCATTTTTGTGTTCGTTGAATTTATTATATTCTATCCATTTTTTTCATTCTTCTTTCGGCCTCGTTCATAATCATCAACATTATTATAATTTTTCTTGTTTTTATTATTAGTATTATGTTTCATTCTTTCATTTAAAATATAATAGATTTAACGTATGGCTAAAATTGAAATTCAGTTAGTTCAGTTGCTATCCATCCATCCATCCATCCATCCATCAAACCATCCGTCTGTCCGTCCGTCCGTCCGTCCATTCATTCACTTCAATCTATTTCTGTCAGTAAATTTTCCACAAGCGCATTTGAACCAGCGATAATGCAGAATTGTCATGCGCATGTCTCTTTTGATCCATGTTTGTATTCGATTTCCGGTAGCTGCATTCCACCGTGGTACCTCCTCGTTGTCTTTATTTTTTATTTTTCTTCGTTGTGCGCTGTGTTATCCAAAAATTCTGGGAAATCCTTCGAGATGACTATGAGCAGTCAATGTTCCACATTTACGATTAGCCGGCGTCGGCCGTTTGATAGAATGCCGAAGAATCGAATTTCGGCAAAAAGGGTCATTTCGAGTTCTGAATAAATTACCAAACATATAACGCTATCATCGACGCAAAAGTGCATCGACTCAACGCTAATTTGCGACCTCTTTCCGTCATCTAAGCTAAGAGTCGCTTGTTTGCTTGCTTGTTTCGGGCCCATCGTCGAAATGGCCTCTCATTCATTGTTCCATTTATGAATGAAACATCTCAACTCAGCATTCATAAATATACTATTTGCTTGTTGTGCATCTCGTTAGTTATTTCTCGGTTTTCAGTTGAAGACCACCGTCAGGCCGATGAAATGTATCGACGATTTTTGGACTAATCTTAAATTGGTTTTGATTTCTTCCTTTGCCAAATGGATATTGTACGAGTTCATTATTAAAATGTTCGAATGTTTTTTCGTTGCTTTCATCGGCATCCGTTGCACCGGGCGCACTCCGAACATTTGCATATTTTCGTCGTTCACGAATAGATTCAAGAGATTCGCCGGTATCTTGTCGTTTAATTGTCCAATTTGCTACCACCGGAAATAGAAACTCACCCCGATATAATGATGGCAAATAACAGAGGCCATCTTGATTTGGCGGATAAGAAAACGAACAAACGAGATCCTGTCTATTGGTCTTGATGTCTTCTGTCGGAAATGACTGTTGTCAACTGTGAATTTAAATTGAGCATTTGTTTCACGTTGCCTGCATCAAAATTCAATCTCAGCTGAATCAGACTTTCGAAGTTTGCAGAGACATTGTATGTTAAATTCGAAGACGTGCGGAGCAAAAGACAAAGGAATCGAGCAGAAACACCAAGCAAGCCCGAAGCCACGGAAAAATAAAACAAAAGAAAAATTGGAGAAATGAGTTGTGGTTCAGTAGAATTGGTGAAGAACATAAACACGGCCAGAGCATTAACGGCACGTTTGCATTTATCCGCTTTGAAATTTTCATCTCCGTGGCCTCAACGAATTTGATAGTTGTCGGCTTTGGTTTCGACAGGCCTAAAGTGTGTGCTTGCGAGCAACCTACGTATGAGTGACGAGCATGCGACAAAAATACCTCAAAATTTTTTCTTCTGATTCTTTCCTTTTATTTTTTGCTTCGTTTTTTTACCATATTGCCAATATCGTCGTTTTCATCGTCATCGCCTGTACATCGTTTATTCGGTTTCGAAAAAACGCGCGCGCCAGATAAATATTATCATGGAGAATATAACGAATTGTTTGAATTCGTATTTTCGTATCTACCAACACTTTAATTGCACGCATCTCCATGACTGTACGATGACTGGTTTGTCGTTAATAAAATACAAGCGGCGCGATGATAACCGCCCTGATCAATCTTTTGTTGTCTGTTTTCATCTTTTTGCTTTGGCATTTTCATCGCCCATTTTTCGTTGTTGTTTCGTTGTCCTAATAAGCATTCACTGCACAAAGGAACTCACCATCAAGAAATGTTCATTTCTGTGTGCGTAGGGTTGCCGTTGTCTCCAGCTTTCATTTCTTTTGCTACGATCAAGGTATTCAACCGTTTATCAGACTAGTCATGCTACCTACATTCGAGTATATGCAAAGCAATTGGTAGGCTTGCGATCGACGAGGAGGAATTCCCATCAGCTGGATGCTTAGCCCGCAAACCGAGTTCAATCATCGAAAAGGGGGCGAAAATTTTATAACTCGCAAATACCGTCGCATTTGATCACAACTTGATACTAATTCAAAATACTTTGGCTATCGAACCCCATCATCTTGACGATTAACCAAATCGCTTTCCTCATTTCGTTTATCATAAGCTCCATCCCATCCAGCAAGACAGGTAGCCCAATCCATGAAATTTATTCAAATAATACTTTGGAACGTGACGTGAATCGCAAGACCCGCTCAACGTCCAAAGAGGACCGGTTAACTAACCTATGCGTGAAGATCTCTGAGTTTAAGACCGCGTGTGTTTAAATCAACCACTGTCGATTTTGCGTAGTAATCGCCTGGATGCCAAATCATCATCATTTCTCGATCGAATGTATTTTGAATAGCGATTCACTTCATTGATATCGAAAATTGCCATGCATGATTCTCGTCCATTTATACATCGACACGGAACGAGTGAAAATCAATTAGCGATTTATACCAAACCCCCGAACTTTGTCGTGTCACTTCGTGAATCCGCGAGTTTTTTCGCGCGATTCCGCAAGTTTTTCCGCGATGTTGTAAGATTCTTTCCCGATGAAGAAGTGGAGAGAGGCATAAAAAACTTTTATAGTAGATTTAATTAAAAAAATTAAAAATTAAACTTGGACTTGATCGTTTGTTGCGCGCACTTATATGCTTGTTGCATGAGTTCAATTTTTTGCTCGGGATTATTTTTTTCTATTTTTTCGGTTTTGAGTGTTTCTAGCTTGCGCACCTTTATGAATATGAAGAAAGATAGAATTTTCGTTGCCCTGGTTTTATTTTCTATACCCGATGCAGGGATCCGCTTTGATTTCCACTCCACGGAACCAATTGATAGAATTTTTAAATTCCTTTTATCGAACGCCGAAATGAAATATTTTTCATTGATAATTTGAACTCATTACGCAGCAGTCGTCTTCAACGATTGCAACGAAATTCATTCAAAATATTTGAATTGTTTACAGTTCATCAGTACATCAGTACATCAGTACATCACAAGTGCCCATTTTCATTTAATTTTTAACATTAATCTAAGCGACATTTTAATGTTTCGTTTCGTTTACGTATTTGCTTCTTTTTTTCGTTCAAGTTCTTCATCAGCATTGCCGCCGCCGCCGCCGCCGCCATCGTCATCAGGGCATGCTGCCGTATTGGAGCATATTCGGGTTTTCAAATTCCAAACAAGCCCCATTTAATTTATGGTTTCTCATTTCTTGTATTCGAATACAAAATACAGAAGACAATTTCAGTTAAACAAAACTCTAGAAAATTGAATTTAAACGACTAATTTGCAATTGCGCAAACACACAACAATTGGAACTGAATATGTAACGAATTCTTGAAATAAATTGCTTACATTGAATTCGAGTACAAAATTGTTTGCCAGACAAAAATCATCTTTTGTCACTTTGGTTTTATTCTCAATTTGTTTTTTTCTCTTCTTGTCGTGAAATTCATTTTCTTCAGAAATATCAATTGCAGTAAATGAGCTTGTCATAATCATAATAATTCATTATTTCACACATATTCTCGCTAATGCGGATAGAGGCGCACCTGATTCGACTCATCGTAGCTGCTGGATGTAATGAAGCGTACACAAAACTGACTCTGATCGCAAATGAATGGTCGGGAAAAAGAGCGGATGCATCGAATCGAGAAAAACATACTTTTAAAACTCCCAATCCCATCACTTTGCGGTTTTCGCTGTGGATTTCGCTTCCAAGTGGTTCATGTGGCCGTTTGCGAATACCATAACCAGTACGTAACAGCCGATATCTAGCCAGCCTCAGTCGTCGTTCATCGGTGTTTTACAATACTCGCACACAAACACTCATACTGCTGCACGGTCACTCACACGCTCAGGACAGCAATCACACATGCACGGCGCTTGTATGAAAATATCTTTTGTCATCCAATCGTATTGAACTCATTCGTGATTGGATAAAGATCGCGATTAAGACGACATATTTATGCAATAAGTCATTGCGTTCGAACAAAAACACACGGTCTTGGGCTGGTCTAAAATGTACTCGACGATGTGTATTCGACTGGCATTTATGCCTTTTTCTTGTTCGTTTTTGTCTCGTTGCTTCTAGTTTCTTGTCTCAACTTTTCGTTCACATTCTGCTGCCCGGCTTTTTTGCTCGTCTCAATTTTAGTTTTTGCTCGCTTCGAACCACAATTATGGTCAACAATGATAATGAATGCGGATCAATGGATTGTTGGATAGGATTTGTTGTTAAAAAGATTCTAGCCGCGTCTGGTTTGACTCCTTCATATGTGAAGAGTTATGATTTGCTTGGTTGATCGGTCTCTCGGTTTATCGGTCATACTGGAATTGGTTCGAAAAAAGCACTGAGCTGGCGGTTAAACGCGGTCGGTTGGGTATTTGTATGACAAAGCATTATCTGGCCATGGCCAGACAGTGCGGCCGATCGCGGAAAACTTGATTAAATAAATTGTAAATTGTGTACAATTAGGTGGCTTATAGGAAATCTATCCATTTGGTATTGGTCTACAAATAGCGTTTTCCGCTTCACAAATGACTTGAGGCTTGAGGCTGCTCGATATTGATTGACAATGGTAGTAAATCTTACTTTTGAATTTCCTCACTTTTTTCGTTTGCGATTGAAAATGAAGCTGAGCTGTAATTCTTGTGGGACTCATTGATCCAATTGTTTTGTTGTTATCAGTGCGATAATAATTGATAATCATCATTCGGGGTGATCATTTATTTATTTTATGCGTTTTGCCGTAATCGATGATTTCATATATGATTAATTATCTTATTTTCCATTTCGTATGTTCGACATTAGCAGAAAAATCCGAGGGTGGTCTACAATTATCTGCCAAATCGTTGTTGGTTGTTGATCAATTTGTCTCTCGTAGTTAACACATCGCAAAGACTATACCGCTCATCGGTTACGATATCGCCGTTGCGCAAAGATATTTCTTTATTAAAGTCCCGTGTGGCTGCGAAATATAATTGAAATGAAAACTCAAACAACAAATCGAAATCGGCATCGAAAAAAAGGTGATGAACCGAATCGAATAACTGTAATAAGTATTGGTCTTAACCACAGAGAACAGAAAATCAAACAAAGTCAATCGCACAAAAGAACCAAACAAAATTGTAGGTTTTTCATTTCTTTGTTTCCATTTTGTTGGGGATTTGTTTGTTTAGGCTGGGATGGGTCATCGGATTTGTATCATCAAAGTAAACATCAACAATGGCCAAAGATATCTTCTTTGGTGTTGCGTTAATAAACCGAATTTTCGAGGGTGTGTTAAGGCATCATCACTCATCTGACATTGCATGATCATTGAATGTGTGGTTTGAACGTAAATGTGGCATTGACTCTCACCTACAGTCATCCGTTACGTTTTAGACTTGAACTGTTGATTTCATCAAAACCGATTGTGAGGTCCTTTCTCGATCGAATCGTCATGTCAAATCTAAGACAAAAAAATCATTTATTCACACAAAGACAAATTCAAATAAATCATTTTTCTCGTAATTTTCCACCTTTTTCTTCCATATAATAAAACGATTATCAATCATTCGGCTATGCTTCCGAGAAACTCAGAAAAATCAATGTGAGATCTTGATTCGTGACCCATAACCGTGAACTGAAGGGTTGGTTGTCGAATGATGTTCCGACAATGCTAACAATGGGCCCGTGCAACCCCTTGGCAATAATATGTACATGACAATAATTGTTTTCGTACAAAACCATTTGGCCGTAAATTCAACAACAATAATTTATTGACTTTGGCATTCATTGCGTTAAGATATCATGGCCATTCGAACCGGGCTATCATCGATTAAATTTGCATCCACAGTCATTTTTGTGCAATAATTGATGAAGGTTCTCAGCACTCGTTTTCATGTTCAATCATTCGACACACCTACAAACTCGATTTGTCTCATTGATCCTGAAGAGGAGCCATTCGTTTCGTATGAATTACATAAATGCGATCAACTATTTGCAAGCAACATGCTTGGCTTCTCATCATTCGTTTGTTCGATTTTATTCGCTCGTTTGTTTTTTTGTTCATTTTGATTTCTTCATTTTTCTCCATATTTCACTTTTTACCACACAAAAGAATAGAGAATGAATTCCAGAATATGTTCTGCGGTTGCCCAAAAATGGTATGGAATCGTGGCTTTGGAAACAATACATTTAACAGAACTATCGGATGAACAGAACAGTGTGACTGCGCCGAATCTTATTTCAGCGCAATTTTTATGGGCATCGCATAGAGATTTCCATCGCAAACCTTCTAGGGGCTCGTAGTGATCTCTGCCCAAGAAAAAAAGGAAGCGCGGCACTCACACGACGCACGTCAAAATCAATGAAAATTGCTGCAAGATATCGAAAAACAATGAAAGACTACAAAATTTCGCTCATCAGAAGATTAGAGGCAACACAATGAAAGCAAGAAGGCAAAAATGCGAGACACGAGCAAAACATTGAAAACAATTTGCCATGACATTGGCATAAGCATCGACGGGCATTGGCAATTCAAGTGCTCCGGACTGCTTCGCCCCCAAACAACGCTGGTCTGCTTTCTGCCAGAACTGACCATATAATAGTGCTCAGCACAATAAATATAATATTGCGTTATCTTTACTAGCTGAGGAGGAAACGGCCACAATATCAACCGAGAGTCAAGACAGCCAGCCGATGAAGAATGCAAGAGATAAATCGGTAACGGCAGAAGCAGAGTCATTTGCAAAAGCCTATCGGAAAAATCGTATTATTTCGTTGGCGCATTTTTACTTGAGTTTTTTTCTCAATCATTTCAGTAGTCAGCGCTGTGCTTTGTTCTCCGTGCTCCAACGTCTTTCTTTTCGTTGCATTGGCTCGGGCTTCTTGGACCTTATTGTTAATACATAATAATACATGATATTATCGATAATAATGCAAAACATATTGTTCAACACAGGCAATTGGAAGCGGACTAACCATAACAAGCCATAACACTTGCCATCATCGTCGCTTCGTCACGTCGTGACGTCACGTCGGTCCACCGGTGCTCCTCGTCGTTTTGTGAATGAATATGCAGACGTATCATCGCACGACCGATTACAACCAAGAAACGGTGAACTATAATCGCGTTATTGTGTTATTCAATATTTTCGCTATCGCGTTTACAAATCCATTTTTAAAGAAGAAGTTATACGAACATGTCTGAGGACTTTATTGACTTTATTGTGCATTCAATTTGTTTCATGCGATCAGGATAAAGTTTTGGTGTTGTGATCAGGCAAAGGCAATCGTGAGGTTGATATGCGGTCGGTGCGTACTTCAATTGGTTTCCGGTTGAGTTGAAATTTCGCAGCGTGCTCGACGAACCCGAAAGAGAACCTCTAAACAAACAAGTTCAAAAATCAATTTCATTTTTTTTTCTTTTTGAACCAATAAAATCATTATTTTTCCAGTGATGCATATCAGCAAAGAAATAATTAAATTAATTAAACCGGGGAAGATCGCTGGCTCTACGACCACATATCGCTTCTATTTTGTCTTGTTTTGTTTTTGTTTCGAAAGCGAAGGACAACAAAAAAGATATATGTGCGATGAACAAATGAACCGAGTAGAGGAAAAATACCGAAATTGACAGCACACGCAGCCAAACAACGCCAAACGTAATAAAATAACTCAAATACCAAGAATACGCACAGCCATGATTAGCATCACACTTAAGCGCCGCTGCGCGCCGTCAATATGTTCATCGTATGAAATCGTTCAATTTCTTTACATCCATTGGGGTGTTCGATTTAGCTCGATGGAAAGCCATTTGCGCTCCTTCTGAACGGGCCTGGACAATCAAATGAAAGTTTATTGATTAAATTTAGATTTCGCCGAGCTGGATGGGATCTGAATCATATGATTCGTTACCAAAATGAATTCTATAGGGAGCCGCTGGTCATGCGGTCAAAGAATTCCAAACTTTAGAACAGATTCGTTCGTCATCGGCAGAGATGAGAGCAGCATACCATTTCTCCTTCTTTTAATTGACAAAAAGCGGATGGAAGTTAAACCATTTTTAATTTAAAAAAGAACGGTTTGATTTTCATCTGCTTTTCATCAATTAAAAAAAGGAGAAATGGTATGCCGTTCTCATCTCTGGTCATCGGAAATGAATAAATCGGTGGAAAAACCTTCTCAGCGCTTCTCCTTCAGAAGCAAAAGAGAATGAAACTTACAATGGCTATGCAATATAACTCTCGCGAGGAAGGCACACTTTGTCTCGCATTCGAGTGTTTTACTGCTTCGAAAAACGATGCGTTCGCCCGGCACATTAAATGCCGATATCGGAAGCATAGATCATTCTTGTGCATTTAATGTTTGTTTTTATTCGCTGCCTCTTTTCAGTCGCGTGTCCGTTCGCATTAAATGTGCCATTTGAATAACAGTGCAAACATTTGTATTCATTCAATATACAAATACACGCACCGTCGTGCGAGCCACCCTGCAAGCACCCTCAATTCAAGGCTACTCGATGGCTCTGACAGTAGAATGGAAGGTTTTGGTTGATGTTCAAGCAATAGGTAGTGGGCTGGATCCAAGCTGTCTCCCTTTCTACTGTCTTCGCTCCTTTCTAGTTTTTCCAATGTCATTTTCCTCCAACAGTTCACAAGATCCTCGGCTCCCTTGGAATCCCTTCCAAATTGATCCTCTGAAGTTCTCAACCAAAATTCAATATTAATCACAACGCAGCGATGGAATGTTACGTTCACAATTGGATCAGGAAAACAGTAGATTATTCGATTTGATTCGATTGATTGCGTTGAAAATTTGATTTTTTTTCTAAAAAAGAATGACTGGAAAAAATGTCAATTTGAATGTTTATTCATTCTATTCAGAAGCATTATTAATGGCGTACATCCAATGCTTCAGTTTTCGTAGAATTTTCTGGTGCCGCATATTTTGATAGGTGTTTGGAGGGTGAAATGGTGGAATTTGTTTGAAATAGATAAAGATCATTTCAAGATGATCGACCGTTCGCTTGCACGGAATTTGCTATTTCGAAAACTACGAGATAGCATTCGGGTCAACCAGATTCTCTCTAAATTAATGCCAACTCTGTGCAGATTAAATTCCAATTTGATGAAATTGTTTTATGAATTCTACATTTCGAAAGAAATAACTTTGGGGGACTTACAAATAAAGGTTCGCAGGCACGAGAGAACATCCTGTCAGTAGCAACTGAGTGCCCAGGATGCCGATCTCACAAACCTATTTATAAGAAACATGTTAGTCAGACTAGACAAAAAGTCACAGTTCCTTGATCGAGCTGCGTGTTATGGTCTGTCGTTTTGTTCAAGCATTGATTACGATCACAATCACACCACCAAGAGACACTTTCTAAGAATCGAACTTCCAATAAACGAACAATGAAAATTCAATGGAGAGAGCTGTAACGTGTGTACGGCACACTGGTGGGCGAAACGATGTGGACAGTAACAGAAGAATGAAAAACCAATAAATCGTATTTCGACTGAAGCTGTCTGTGGCACAGGTAGTTGTTAGTTGCTACTGTTCCAAAGTGAACAAAAATGCCATTCGTGATGAAAATCTACGAATTATTACCGAGGAAATGTACGTGAGAAATTAATACATCACCAACGTGACGAATCGGGAGATAATTCGGTGAAATGAGGAAGAGGGTGATATCGCTGATCGGACGTTTCGAGTTGATGGGAGAATGAGATTTCCGAAAAATGCATCCCATTCGGACCAAGATGGGAACGAGTCGCTGATGAATAACGAATTTCATGGTTTCATTGGAAAATACGATGCCATTCATCATTGCGACGTTGCCACAAGGCGAAAACAAGAAACCATTCTAAATTTAAATCAATATGATCGACATTTGAAAGAACCGCGCACGTTGGCTTACGCACACTGCGGCAATATAACGACAATTTTAATTTGATGGCCTTTTTGAACTTACGATTACTGTTAAATCACAATTCAGACAACTGCAATAACCAAATAACAATAACAAAACGACGAAATGGAATAAAAAAGGTAAAAAGGAAAATAAACCAAAGTGTCAAGATTGAACAATCAACAATGCCTGGATAAAGAGGTTAGTTTGAATTCCATTAAATGGAAAAGGTCAATCCAGTTGTAAAAGCGATGAGTGACAAAGACAAGCAAATGAGCAAAAAACCGGAAATTTTTCTTGTTTTTTTTTTATTTCGCTTTTTCCTTTTTGTTTTTGTATTTGTTTTTGTTTTTGTCTTTGTCGACGATGAAAAATAAGAACGGTTAAATAAAACATTCTAGCGGAACTGAATTAAAATAAAATTAATCAAATGAGAAAGGTGATTGTTCTAAAGTGGCTATGTTCTTAAAGAATGAAAACTAAAGACCCCGTTCAAGCTCACCGATGATGATCATGACGAAGTTCTAAAGTAAAAGGTGAAACGGGTCGATCGCTAACATTTCAACTTAGTCTTTTTGGGATTTTCAACATGTTTACTTCAACCAAAAGAAAGCATTCTGTGCCAACTACCGCCTCAAAATCCAAATTGACTCATATGTTGAGTTTGACGTCAACACTCGGCGTTCATAATCGAACTTGATGTGATGTTTGATGATTGTTTAATGGCGAAAATCTTCCAGTCACGCATCCTATTGAGCACTCAATGCCAAAGTAACCGAGTGGAAAAGGCAAACCTCAAAAGTGTGCCTATTCGAATTAGCCATTTATCAAGTGGAAATATTTGATTGATACACTTTGGATAATTGACCGTTTCAAAGGCGATCGATAGGACGATGACCGCAAAACAAACGAAATCAATTAACAAAGTTCAAAATAGTACGTCATGATGATTTGAAAGAAATGCGTAAACGGCAGTTATTCCTCATCCCCGTTTGTCGAACTCGAACCATTCTCGACAGAAGACGAGACCACTGTTGCTTTTTTTTTTTTTAATTTTTTCAATTTTTTCGTTTTCATTTCTGTTTCACGTAATTCATCCCGAAAACATTTCAACAAATAATAATAATAATAATTTCATATGTCTGTTGTGTGGGATTCGAGTTTGGATAGACTGCAGGGTACCATCTTATCACATTAATCATCCTAAAAAAAACATGGATTTTTAGCATTTCTGACACCCTCGATCGCATCGAAAAAATCATCATTTTCGTTGATGTTTTACCGTTCGTTCATTCGTTCAATCGTTTTTGCTTCATTTCAACTTTACGAATTACCAAGAAATTTCAATTCATCGACTGATGAGGCAATGCAGGTAGTATTTATGTTCTCTCCAAGGCGTCGACCGTGCCGAGCGAGAGCGTTGAGCAAACATGAGAATTGGTTTTTTCCTCTCTTTTCTTTTACAAGAATAAATGACTCCATCTCTTGGTTGGGTGCGATTTCAAGAAAATTTCGATTGTATTCGTCCCCCGGGAATAGACGTTGATCGAAGTCGGTCGACAATCGGATCTTCTAATCGAATAACTCGAGGAAGGTCGAAATTCACATTGATTTCGATCATTTGACCGCTTCGGCAATTTGATTCAACTCAACATTCACATTCGATCACATAGACTTCACTCGCTCGCTCCGTTGTGACGATCTTCAACCAATTCGATCGGTCTTTTTGACCCATTGGAATAGTTAATGTTCAAACGAAATAGTTCATTTCCTTCATTTGAAATTTTGTCGAATAAATTTATCGACCGAATAAATATAAACGACAAGCCGAAAAATCCATGGAAAATTCAACGCTTCAAGATGTGATTTGTCATGCTATCGTTTTCAAGTCAACTGACAAATGTTGAAAATTCGTTTTTATTGAGTTTGTTTTAGTTTTCCGAATCGATTCGTACGAAATGAACAAAATGGATTGAAATAAAACCAAAATATCCAAAAATAAGAAGGCAATCGTCCATTTCCATAATATATAACATTTTTGTCGATCGTCACTGAATTCGATTATTCAAATGCGATGGATCGAATTCGATCACATTTTCACTAAACGTGCTGTCGAATTTTCATTTCTTTTGCCTTTGCTTTCAAAATCGACAATCGACAGAAACAAAGTAAAAACAACTGATACATAAAAAAGGAGAAATAATTCTGAATTGATGCGATTTGATTGATCTTTCAGCCCCTCCGAATGATGGATGGCAACAAGCACATTATTACAATAGCGATCAACAAGATTTTAGTCTAATTTACATGATGTTAAACACACTGAATGGAGGATGTCTCATCGATTTACCATAAATTAGATTCAGAATAATTTATAAATGAATAAGCAAAAACACACATTTTATTTGAATAATTGTAACAGTGATGGCTTGTTGGCCGCCACCATCGTCGTCGTCGTCCTTATCGCCATTGCCACAAGCCGAGTATACACACTTTTGTTCGGTTTTGAAATTTTAATTTCAACTTTCGACTCAGATGCTCGTTTTATAGTGATGATTACTATGGAATTGATTAATTTATCGAAATCAAAAATTGACAGTTTGTGCCTACTCTGTCTCTCTCTCTCTATCTATGTTTACCAAATTGATGACAAATATGGAGACTTAGCCACTTTCGACTTTAACCAGTTGCACTTTGCATATTGGGGTTTTGATTGAAACGATTTGGTACGGATATTGGGAACAATTAGAAGCGTTCGCAGTCAATTCATCAAGAGAAAACAAAAATGCGTTCATCGAGCCGGGACAATTGGAAATCAGAAGCCTCCGCTAAGTTTTCCATAGTTTGTTCAAATGCGGTCAATAAATCAGCTGGTTTCGTTTTTAATTCACTCTCAACATGATAGTCTAGCTTGTTCAATAAGACAACGATTGGCAGTGGCTCCTACCAGAAATGGCGGGAAGCTTGGAGTTTGAAATTTGACTTTTGATTGATTGATTGATTGTTTCCATCTATACAAGTTGATGATATTCTGCAAGCCAATGTCCGTTGACTGATGGAACGTACTATTGGACGAAACAGAATAACTTTAACTGAAATACAGAAGATCAAACTTAGGCAAAATCACATACGAAAAGCGACCCATTCACAGCTTGAGAGGATCAAAACACCGTGAAATGCAATCATTTATTATAATTGCTTTTGAATTCATCTTCGGCTTTGATTCAATAAGATTGATGCTGGAGTAAAATGTATTCGTTCGTTGATAGACGAAGAAAGATATTGAAGATGTTGAATGTCAACTAGCGCCATCTGTGCATTTTGGCTCAAACGCTCATCGATATCCAATGCTCAAACCACATTTTGACAAACAATTGCTGACAATCAATGCCTTGAAACTATGACGATGACTATCAACAAAAAAAAATAAAGTAAACAATTGAAAATCCAATATTATTAATGAAATTGATTGAATCGTCTGGATTCGCCAGATGAAATACCATAATTTGATGGGAACGTCTCCTCAAGTTTCTGGCGAGTAAATTTCCCTGCGGGATCAAGCTATAGGAAAAGGGCAGTGTTATCATTGAAAAACTCAAATTTTCTGTGAGAAAACGTTTTGAGAACCTTGGCAGTTTCGCATATGGCTTTTAAACATAGTAGACATTTGTTTTAAGATTCGATGATGTAAATTTTGATGTATTTCTCAATTGATTTCCCACTTCCGAGTGAAACTTGCTGAAAAAAGTGCGTGTCTCAGATCAACAAACAAAATAAGCGAAAATGCTGAAAAAATTATCACGATTGCCCGGCTCAACGTCGAATGCACCAAAATCCAAAACGATTTTCTCGTGCGGACTTGAATCAACTCGAAGTCAAATGTTGGAACCAAATTTCCCAGAAAATGTCGTCAAGTGGAACAAGGACTATTGTCTTCCGTCATCGAAGGGGGCTTATACGTGGATCAGTTCACCGAAAGCGATCCACAGTAATCATAAATCAGCGGCAACGACCAGTTTTGAGTAAGTTTTATTGCTTCATGTGCTGATTTATATTGGTTTATAAGTACGAGTCTTCTACAGAGGTCCTTGTCAGCCCTCATCTCACAGTGAGCGAGCGCTATGTTTTCGCATGGTGCAAAACGTGTCATCAGAAAGTTTGATGAATATAGCAATTGCTCAGACTGAACCCAACCAAAATTTAAGTTTACACTTCAGACACTCCAACTGCGTCCATCTACACATTCTGTTTCTGCAGTGTACGCATTTTGTTCATTATTGATTCCTTATTATTATTACCCACAATTCGCTATGATTATTATTTTTTGTTTTTTGAATGTGGTTGTTGTTGTTTTCATTGCACCGGGGATGTTTTCATTAGTATTAACCGTTAGCAGAACAAACGGTACAATTGCACGAAAATGATATGCAAGTTACAATGCTATAAATTGTAATGCCTTAAGATGCCCACAATCCGTGTGTGGTAACGCAACTAAATACCTACCATCTGCAATTGTAATGATGAAAACCCATGCATTTTCTTCAAGACAATGAGCTTCAGTTTTGTAAGCAATCATAAAAATTTAGACCTGACCGCTGATGAACTTGTATTCGCGGCTATTATCGAACTGACTGACGGATGGAAGTTTGTTTTTGCCCGTCTATTGATTTATATTGAAACAAGTAGCTGTTAAATTGAATGCTTTGCAGCTCGCAATTCCTGATTCGAAAATTCATTTGGAAGTACGGATTCCGTACTACGAAATGGTAGCGCCAGCAAACCAAGAATCGAATACAAAAATACAGGAAACACACAATAGCTTACGAAACGAACATGAAGCAAAAACGTAAAACAAATATTTGATTTTGGAATTTATTTGATAATATTCTGGTCGTTGTTCTATCGTCACAGAAAACGGACTAACACGAGAGACATTGATTGATATGGTTTATAAATTAGCATTCGGTACAGTCGGTCAGACTGTCGGTCGATCATCCATTCCGTCGGCATTAGGTTTATTACCCTTGCAAAAGTCACTTAATCACGCGGTGAAGGTCATGACCATGTGTGTGTGTGTGTGTGTGTGTGTGTGTGTGTGTGTGTGTGTGTGTGTGTGTGTGTGTGTGTGTGTGTGTGTGTGTATGTCTTTTTACTTTATAGCTGTTCATACAAATTCATGGAAATTCATTGTTCGTTTCCAAATCGAAATGACTTTGAAAAATAATGTACATATTTGTTTTTTTTTCTCTATTTTGGGTGGTTTTTCAAAAACGTTCACTTGGTTGACGAAGATCTGATAAAAATCTGTTTCGAATACACACGCACACCATCATTTGCATTAATTCAATGGAATACAAAAACTAGCAAATCAACATTTACGCATCAAATGATATTGAAATGAAAATATTTGATGATGGCGCTAAATGAATGACCAATGTCGGGCAATAGAGTGACGATCAGTTGCGTAATATCACAGCAAAATAAATCGCAGTTCCTTTGAATTCATAAAACCAAGCAATTCATTTCTTTTATCCGCACTTGAAATCGGAGAAAGGTGACCGGTCATTAGAGCATTTGCGAGAATGCACGTGATCGTTACGAATTACATTCATGATTCAATCATATAATATAATAATATAATTATTGCTTTAGTATTACAAGAGTGATATCATCATTATGGCGAGAGTTAGAGGTTGGTTGACGATTTTAATTATGCGATTTACCCGTCTGACCAATTCTGAAGGGGTTGCTATTCGTTCGAAACAGCAAAATGGTATCCATTGATTCCTTGAGCCCCTTTGCAGCTATCGCATGTGAATGAAAAGGTATGAAAAATTTAAAAACGTAAATATTTTCTCTCCATTTATAAAATTATCGTTATTATCACTGTCATACGGAACCCGTCGATAATAATGGTTTTTATCCGATTATCGTGTCAAGGTGTTTTTTCATCATCCTTATTGATTTTATGCGAGAACGTTATTGAAATTCGAGAAAATTCCCAGGCTTTATCCAAACTAGTAAATGAAAACGAACAGTTTCCAGCGACATCGTCCACATACATGTATTCATTAACAGCAAATGTATTTTCCTCTGAAGTTTTTGAAAAAGCTAAAAAATAAATAAGAAAAAAAAAGAAAACCACCCAGCGACCGGAGAATTGTTGAAAAAGACAGGCAGCTATAAACATTTTTCCGTGTACTTGGACTTAATATACAAAACAGCTACTACACCACTATTTGCCATTGGCGTGACTGAATGTAGTTGAGCAGGGGCCCGCAAACGTAACGAAATGTCATTTTCATTGAGCAGAAACTTTCTCGATTTTCCAAACTGAACGAATTCTAGAAACGAGAAATGCTCAAGTTTATTCAAATTGATAATGTTGCATCGGCAGCAGCGTGATTGCAAATCGGCTGTCATTGGTTTTTTTTATTTTCATCCATAAACATAACCGAAACCCCACAAACATAGAAACAAAGAGAGACACACACAGAGACACGAAAACCAATGCACACACTCACATCACCGCCTATGAGGAGTAGAATATATAATTTGAGCGTAATAGCAATCCAGTAGTAAGAGTGTGCCAAGGGGGTGCCGGCGACGATGACGTCCAGAACGGTGGCGTTCGGATGGAGGGTGACAACAATGTGATGGTGTATTTTGTGTTGGCTGCACGAAAATAGCCGTATGGTGTTTTAGATAGATATTTTATTATAGATAAATTCCACTTTTCCAGCTGACCGCAACGAAAATGTTCGTTCGTCCGTGTGTTTGGTCATTCGGGTAGCTGAGTCGTTAGCGAACAGAACAAAATTTTGATAATATTCTGACTGGCGGGTGTGTTGTGTGTTGATAATAGAGAAACTCTCGAAAATAACGGTATTAGGACCTCGAACGTGTTGTGCATTATTTAAACTAGAACGCGATTCTCCAAGAGTTAAATGTGCCAAGTGCCATAAATGTCATTTCTTTTTGATTTTTTGCCATTCGTCATTTATGTCTTCGGTTAAAGCTCACAAATTCGAAATATTTGTTGTTGTTTTACTTTCGAATTTGTCGCCAACGGCGCGAGGCATTCCAGTAAACTAAAATATCCGTCTAATTCCTGATCTAATTCAATTTTGAAGTTGCCCGGGAACCAGCCATTGGGTGGGATTTCAATTCACTCATGGCATTTCATTTTTGACGATTTATTGATTTCTACACGCATTCGATTAGAGCCCTTTCCTTCATTACTCATTTTTAAGAATAAATATAGTAAATTTTCTAACAGTTGGTTCGAACAGCGTGTGTGTGTGTGTGTGTGTGTGTGTGTGTGTGTGTGTGTGTGTGAGTGTGTGTGCGCGATCAAATGACGATATGCTACTTTGCTTCGAGTGCCACGCAATTGAAACTTGAGAGCAGCCAACTTGAAAGGCCAGACAACAGAATATGACGTTAGTCGTATCGATTGTGTGCGATCACTATTACAGAAATCGTAAATGGGTTTGAATTTATTAAAAAATCATCAAAAATGCCTTCGCTATCGCTGCCATTAGAAGAGTCAACGGAAAATGCAACGAGTGCGTTTACTGTGCTGAACACGGATACCTTTCGTATGTTTGGCAAGCCAAACGCTATTGTTCGTCCAGTGCGACGACTGGAGCCTACCGATGACACCAGAATGGGACAAGATGATGCCACGCGTTCATTCACCAATCAACCAAACGAACGAACCAAATTAGCGTCGTACGAAATGGGCAGATTTACCAAAGAATTGGATTTTAAATTGAAAAACTTGCAAAGTGATAAGAAATTATCATCTAAGAATGTAATTATTATTGGTTTTCAATTTTAACCTGCACCCTTCAATTGAATCGCAAAATGCTAGACCTTTCTGAATCAATCATCGCCACTAATCAGTTCGCAAATGCGAATAGTCCAAATGGCCCGCCAGTCTATTGATTTTTTTGAATTCATAACCGCCGCCACATAGCATGTGCTAAGTCACTCAAATATTCCGAAGAGATTTCTTTCTATTTCTAGCGGGTGGATATTTCATCACGCAATTATGTATTTTCGTTTATTATCAATCGATTGCCATGCCGAATGTTCCACAGCAGCTCGAAATGGTCAAGCCGGTGGCGGCGGTGGCGGCGGTGGCAATTTATAAAAGTATTTCATAGTTTCATTGAGATTCGCTGTGCTTTTTGCCGGTCATCAAATAACGTCACGGTATGCTTTCCGGCAATTAGTGCATTCACCCAATGCGACCTCTAAACATGATCGCCATCGCACCCGGCACGCTGTGTATCGATTTCGATCAAATGAAAGTTTCTCGAACACGCGCAGAAAGCTCGGGGTCTTAAGTTGGATGGCAGCAGAAGTTTCGTAAGTCAGGGTTATTCTTGTTCAATCTGAAAGTGTTTGCGAGCACACTTGCGCCAATCATTTGACCGAGAATATTTCGCCATCGCCGTTTCTAGATTTATTATACATACCTTGACGCCTGATACATACTATTCGGTGCTAATCTTGATCCCGAGCTTTGGCAAACTATTGTTTGGCCTTTTATTGATTTTTCATAATGCGTGAGCTCAAGGCTCGCTCGCCCATTTGTCAAAGTATCGTTTGTCAAGTGCTCTGACATTCAACGGTGACTCCTGAGAAGGGGAAAAAAGAAAAGGAAAAAGACAGAGTGAAATTATTTCCTTCAATGCGATTCAATACAGGGCGAAACGTCAAAGATTCACGTTGACCTGCAACTTTTTAGGTAGCAAAACTGCCTGATATGAACGATTGAAATTGTGTCTTCTTTCCGAATCGAAAACAAGGCCAAAGAATGTCCAAGCGAATTGAACGATGATTCAGTAAATGCACGAATTAGATCTTCGATAGGAATGCACAATATTAACGATCCAATTTGGATACTTTTGTGTATTACTCTTGTTTTTTTCTCTCCCTCTCTCTTTGTCTTTTTCTCTTTCCTTCTCTCTTTGGCTGCATATGTGTACTTGCGTGTGTGCGTGTATGCGTGTATGCGTCGAAAGCAGAGCAGCACTGGTGATATTGTTCAAAATCGGCCACGATTCGTAACAACTGTTCCCACTGGCATTTATTTGCAACCAGCGAAGGAATTTCCAGTCGCCCCAAAACGTACCTACGCCTATTACAGCATTCCGAAATTATTTGCACAGCGCATCAACAAAGAGAATGATAGTCCACTATCTGGAATCCAATCAATCCAACCGATAGCAACTTATTGCAAATCAAACAATAAATTGAGGTAATTGTATTTTTACTGACCAAAGACAAATAGGCAAATAATAATTTGTGGCGAATCTACCATTCCAATTCCATTAATCATGCGAGCAAAATCATAATTCAACTGCAACATGCAGCGCGATCATCACAAATAGCATTTCCCTTATCAGTTTGGCTTTTCACATTTCTTTTGTCGCCCGAGTAGCAAATGGCACACAAATTTGTTCATCAAAAATCAACAATTAAATTAATTAATCACTTTATCAATGAGAAATAAACCATTCGATTAGCATACGCTTTTGGTTTGACCAATATGCACAATCAATTTTTACTATTTGTTTTCATCAATTGCACAGAAAGCAGCCCCATTTCAATTTTTTTTTATTTTTCTTATTTGCTTCTGACCAGTTAATAAGAAATCTTCCTGGTCGCTAAATGAAGGATCATCTTCATGACAACATGCCAATCATCTTGGGTTTCGCTTCCCTTTTCTTTGCTTTTTAAAACAACTTTAATAATTCTGAAAATTCGAGAAAACTTGCTTTTCACAGAATCGAAAAGAAATCGTAAATGGTCTGCGTTGACAATGAAGGAGACACGATTAAAAGGCCATTCCAGTGATATAGATAATATGGCATGTTTACAACCGGAAGGGAAATTGTGGCATTCACCTACTTTTCAAATTAAATGTTGCAAAGGGAGCAGAAATTTATCATAATATACGCTTTTTTCTGTGCAAAAGAGCATTGCCAATAATCCATATATAATTCATATATCGGCGCACTCATACACCAAGAACGCGAAAGTTTTCAAGCAGTCATGACTCATGAGCAAAATAATGACCTTGTTGGTTCACTTTGTGCGCGAACGTTATGAGTTTCGAATGAAATCAAAGCTTGAAATGGTAGTTTTGAAAAATAAATAGCTTATGATTTCATCGGAATGAGAAATGGCTTTGCTGTTCCTAAAACATCCCTTGGCAACTAATTAGTCAGATGCTTATCGCACTACAGACACAGGAGAAGGGGCCAGAACTGAAAATTAAATTATGCAGTTAAAAATTGTAATTGTGTTCCAAGAATCTATCCAATGGATTTCGGTTGGCCAATTCGAAAGCACAGTTCTTTGGAATGAATGTTGGATTTGCTCAACCAATTGGACTCTGGCGCCCTGTTAATGGTATTAACGTTATTCACAAGAGGTACCTTAATCAGGCTTACACGTGGTAACTGAGAATCGATCGGAATTCGCAACGATGAATTAGATGAATAGACGAATGAACAAATGGAAGATCTTTTTATTATTTCATCATTTCATTTCATTTTTTTTTTTTTGGTGATTTTGACCTCAACATTGAAGTTTGAGTACCACCGCATGTTTAGCAAACACTCAATTATTCTGTTGGTAATGGTATCATTGAGTTAGAGTTAGTTTTTTAAATTTTGTTTTTATGTCGACAGAAAGTTCGTAACGAAAAAAACCTTTTGGGGTCATGAGTTCTAAGCGTCGATAATGATGAGGCACTTGAAATCAAACGACTGAAATCGTGGGGTTGAATTAATTGAATCGTGACTGACGAGAACATGTTTGGTTCGATTTGAATATTCATCGGTTAGCGGATGGGACATAAATGAACAGAATGGATTCTCTCTCTCTCTCTCTTTCTACCCCTGAGAGCTTTCTTAGTTTTCATGACACAGCACGCAACTCATTAGCGTCATTTGATCTAGGTTTTGCAGCATTTCCAATCAACAGTGGCTCACAAGCTATTTGCATGTTTTTTTTCAGAGATCCAACGCATCCCCAGAATATTATGTTTGACAAACGTGTCATACGAGGAAGCAACTACAGTCATACAAACGTCAATATTGTGAGTATATATTCGGAGAAATGACAGTATTTATGGAAAATAATTTGAAACGATCAACGTACAGTAACTGACCCCGTAGTCATGCATTTTATGATGAAAATTAGTGGAAAGTATTTTGAAATTTTTATTTTTCTTATATTTTTCTTGATTCTTTTTACCGACCACATCCCAAAACCCCCACACCAACACACACAAAATATATTTAAATCCAAAAATTGTATCGTCGAAGTGGAACCCACATTTCGCATATGCTGGTCTTCTATCGGGAAAGGTGAGTCAAGTAGGAGGCATTCATGGGCTTGGGCATCAACCTGATAAAAGAATTTTAGCATTTCTATTCGGTTTTGGTGAATGCTTATGAATTATTGCCGCCAACCGTTCGGTGTTATTATTTTATCATATATCTTTCACCTCGAAATGCTTCATTTTCCGCTGGTTTTTCTTCATCAGAAATGATTGCTGTTCGCATGTAATGGTCAATGCTGCACTGCATTTCACAGTTGAGTTAAGTAGTCTGACCTTTGTTCATCCGACATATTGAACAGCCATGGTCAACATCGATTGAACATTTATGTTCATTTAGCAACTCGCGCGTTGATAATTTCCCATCCGCGATTATTAAATAAAAACCTATTCATCTGTCGCAGCACTCGGTTGGCCTGTCGCCGCAATGCACATATGTACATGTCAAATGTAATCTCAATGAATGTGATAACTGTATTTGCATGAAAGCTTACATACTCTTTATTTCGAAAAATGACATCGCCATGCCGTTATTACTGACCTATCGTCGACCGCTTGCGGTGTTATAGATTTTTGTTCTTTTTATTTAACAGTCCTTACGCGGCCTTCGGTATAGCGTGTAATTAATTATTTTTCGATAGTAATCTTCGCCCGTCGGTCAAGCAAGAGTGTCGCCCTAGTCAGGCCAGCCTACGTCAGCCCATTCTTCTAACAATTCACCCATCACCTAATAGGAAAGTCTTTAGCGTGTCTATGGAAGGTCCCAAATGGACCGACGGAAATAGTTTCTCATTTTTCATTCTTCAATTTATCTACATAGCAGAATGTGACATATGGCTACACTGTATCAAAACGGTCATGCCTGGAAAATGTATGGAATTTACTCAACTTTTGTCGATTCGAGAAATGTCGCAATGCTGGCTCCCAAAACCAAAACATTCATAAAACTCCATATGACCTAGAATAATTGAAATAATACACATTTACGGCCGGCCTTTCCGGTTCATTTCAAGGACTCGAAATTAATGTTACAAAATATGGAATATGAGTGAAATAAAAGTGTCAACACATTCAAAATGCTGAAATTGAGCGCAGTGCCATCCAATTGTCAAACTGTCTTTCCCTGGACCATGAACATTACGAACATCAATGGAAATTCGAAACGATTCATGACATATGCCTCGTTCAAGCATATTTTTGGGCTTCAAGATGACACCACGTGCGTTGTTTGGTTTTCCCCCTTTTCTTCTTTATTCTTTATCTATTCCATTTCATTGAAGCTCAAGTCAAAGTAATCAACTGACAAATTGTCCCATCGCAATTTATGTTTCTACTATTCCGCAAAACGTATTCCACATGATCCACTCCATTCAACGCTTTACCGATCTTTATTCCAACCACGAACTGCTGTGTTTGCACTCGGTGTTTTTAATCACTGTCGTCACTATTATTTACTCAATTTTGTTTTTAGCTAGCTACATATATAATTATTATTATTTTCATGTGCTTGTCAAAATCAGCACTATCGAATTTACACACCTTTTCCGAGGATATAAACTTATCGATCATCGGAATTGGTCAGGTATAGTCGGCCCGTGTCCAAAATCGGAAGCTGATTAGAAGAGAACGACTCTGATCAGACTATAACTATCATAACTTGATTGACCATCGACTTTGGCCAAATCGATAATTCATTTCATTTCCAATCAACAGGGCGAATTGGATCATTCAGCGAAAGAATCAGAAGCTCGTCGACGTCATTTGATACGCAAACGTTGTGTAACACGAAACCAGCGTGGAGTCATTGGTACGCCGCCGCCGGTTAAAGGTCGTAAGCATGGTAATGTCCAAACCGAAAACTATTTGGAAGAATTGTTTACGCGACCGCCCGAATATGATATGCAATGTCAAACAGATGATTTGTATCTGTACAAACCACCGAATCCACCATATGTCGCGGTAAAATCGGGTGTTGATGCCGCAACGGAAATCGGTGACGGTGACCTGTTTGATTTTGACACAGAAATTGAACCGCTGCTGGAAACGATTGTTGGCATTGCGGTCAAACAGGCCGTCTTGGAGGTCGCCCATGAAGAAGAGTCGGCGCAAATACAGAAAGAACAACAGCATTTCGCGGCCCTGCGAGAAACGGAAATGGCCAATTTGAGACGCATAGAAACGATGGAATCGCAACTGAAATCGGAACAAGAGCGACATCAGCGACAGAAGGAGATTGCTAAGAAGTTGGATGCAATTGATGAGGAACGTGTTACAGCTGCTAAATTATTACAAGACTATGTGGCGAACATCATTCCGAGTGTGCTGAATACACTAGAAGTGGAATTGGGTGGAGAAAAACCGGAGGATTTGAATGAGTCATTCGCGGAATGGCTGGCCCAGGCGGTTGCCGAAGAAGTTGGCAGCATGATAGATTCAAGGGATGTCCTCGAGGATATTATCAAAGAAATTGTACAACAGCGTGTCTCTATATTAACGGAAGTCAATGAGCCAAAAAATCAATGAATTCAAGCGATTCAGAAACGCAATTGAACAAAACGCAATGCCGTTGCAATGAAACGGTTAATCCATTCAGGATAATCAGTTGTGATATAGATCTACACTGTATATCAGTTGTATCAGTATCAGTGGTTGGTATATATATCAACCAATGACCAGATTTTTTATGACCCAAATTTTGTGGAACACGAAAATCGTTGGCAGCATTCAAAATTCGACACACAAAGTGTGAACGATGGGAGCTTTGTAGGATCGTGAAAACCCCAGAAACTATCACTTTTTCGATTCAACAAGGCTCAAACTCGGCTAGGAATTTCCGAGAAAAACTTAACAAAAAAACCTATCCAAAATGGCACAACCGATTTTGTTTTGGTTAATTCGAGTGACTATTATGAATGTTGATAACAAGATATGTAACTCAAAATTCAAAATTCAAAATTCAAAACACAATAAACAATGAATATGTTTACAAAATGAGTTTGTTCGGTTGGCCGCAATTGTTCTTGCAGATTTCCTGAGGAAATGTGCAGATCGTGATATCCAACGACTTATCGACTCTCAACCAAAACTAAGGTTTATCTATTCTTGCAAATTCTGGCCAAATAACGAATTGCAGGAAACGATGCTCAATTTTTCTCAATTTTTGCTCAATTTGGAAGAGTTGAAAGAAAATAAAGAAAATAAAATTAACCAGTTATTCCATTGTTGAATTTTTAAGAAAATAGTTTTTCGCTTTTGGTTTTCTTCGACTTTAAGCCGGATTGATTATTCCAAGTTCCAACTTGAAACTGGAATAAAAATAGAATAAATGAGATGAAATAAAGGAAAAAGGGGAAAAGAGAAAAAATAAACTGAAAGAGACTAAGACCTATGTCCGCCATTGATTGTTTGTTGTTTCGCCCTCGATGCGGTCTCCATTTCAAAAATGTAAGCATTATTATTTTTTCCTTCAAGAGTTTTTTTTGCAGAAGAAAGAAAAATATTTTGCTTCTTATCGTCTATGGCTGAGAGAGAGAGAGAAAGGAAAGCAGCCTGAGCAACCAGATATCCATGCAAGATTTTTCACTAATTATAGAATAAAATAAAAAACGCGTTATATGATGTAGCAATTTTACAATTCATGATAAATTGTGCATTTATAATTGGTTGCTCGGTGCATTCTGTGCAAGAATCTTCACTTTCAATCGAACTCAAAGAGACTCATAATGTTGAGTTCACATGTTCCTCGTGTATACGCACGCCGCTTGAAAGCCCAATCGTCGCTAATTTCACGACGATCTTTTTTTGGTTTTTCGTAGTTGGCAAATATGACATCGGCCGGCCATACTATTTCCTTTTTCTTTCAACATTCGCCAATAAAACGCAAAGGTAAGTTTCGATATGCATTTAATTAAATTTGTGTTTTTTGAAGTGATTCGGCGTGAAATAAATAGTTGCGAAAGGTTATCGAAAAGTTTTCAACATAAACTTTGAGAAAAATGTACAGAAATTTGTCAATTTGGTGAATATTTTCGGCGACAAAATCCATGTCAGGGGAATGTCGTGGATGAGAGACAGCACCATATTATTTACACGTGTTACACTTTGTGTACCGACCATGAAATATAAACTGGATAAGTGGCGACTGCGAAAGCCGCAGGCAGTTCTAAACAATGCCTAAGCGAATATCCCGGACTTTCTGATGACAATTTTCA
Source organism: Lestremia cinerea (assembly GCA_027564135.1). NCBI lineage: Eukaryota > Metazoa > Arthropoda > Insecta > Diptera > Cecidomyiidae > Lestremia > Lestremia cinerea. Next base: position 9,078 of record JANSTV010055946.1, on the reverse strand, counting down.
TCACCCACATGAATGAAAGGCCAATCAATACTACAGCCCCATTGTGAGGTTATGCGCTTCGTCGTATTGCTACCAAATGCGTATAAATATCTTCCGAGAAGTCGAGTGATTTAATTCTGATCGAAAATGTTTGTTCAATTTCTTCCAGGTAAACCCTAAGGCAGAACAATGGCTTCAGCTGATTTGAACTGGCTGATTATTCGCAACAACAACTCATACTTGTTGAAGAAGCGTGACATCAAGAAACCATTCAGCACGGTAACTATTTGACATTCACTTTTATGGTGTTCAGCTCGTTGGGTGGATTTGTGTACATGATGATTTACTTACTACCATCAAGATCTCTGATGATCCATGATTATCCTTTTATTTGCTACTCTGACGCTCAGATCCGCATCATGTTTAGAGTGTTTGATTCGAAATTATGCCGGCCATAGGATATTTATGTCATGTTTTTTCTATTTGTCTATTTAGGAACGCAACAACCTCACAAATGTGAACAGCTTCCGTTACAATGGTTTGGTCCACAAGAAGTCGGTTGGTGTTATCCCAGCTGATAAGAAAGGCTTCACCGTAGTCTTGAAGACACGTCGAAACCAAGTACGTATCTTTTGAATCGTTTTTATGAAAGTTTTTGGTGACTAAGTCTCCTATACCTCATTCTTCTGGTGTGATTAAATATTAACACATTTTCAATATGATTTCAGAACAAACCAGCCAAGAATGTGCAGAAGGTTTCATTCAAATCTGGCGCCCGTCGCTCATTGAGCAAATTTAGAAATTCTTTGGTTGCTAGCCGATATCGCAACGATCTTAAGCAGGTGAGAAACCCAATATGACTTGAGTCGAGGCAAATTGGATTGTTTCTTTCGAAAATGATGACTTTTATTTAGTATTGCTACTTAACCAAGATCGCAGAATAGTCTTGTTGATAAAAACCAACTGAGATCTTCGAACAGAATATTTTCCACTACGTTCAATTGAACTGCGATGCAGAGAGTTTAGTTGGAAACTATTTGCTGATTTTATTTCGTTTTGTCCAATTTCAGGCTGCCATCCGTCGTGCTAGCGCTATCTTACGCTCACAAAAAACACCAAAGCCCAAGAAGGCGGCTGCCAAGAAAGCTGAATAGAATGTTTTATTCAAACCAACTCTGATTCTATACAATAAAAAAAAATTGAAGTGGAAAATTATTTCTTTTTGTTTGATCATTTTTGGCTGTTTTCATTGTGGCCATTCAGATCGGTTGATTTGCAGCAGCTAAGTCTTAAAAAGGCGGAAAGCGAGTAAAAACAAAGGCTTTTTTCTAAGAAATTTACTTATTTATTCCAAAACCGTAATATATTATTTTACGAAGATAGCAAATACATGCTGTAGAGGTCTCTGTGGTGATCACTTTCGAATTTGGGAACACAGTTGATACGAACGATTGCTGAGAAGTCCTCTTTCAACGTTGGTTCCTCGAAGTTCTTTCGGTAACCATTCAAAATAATGCTGCTGATCTTCGAATGTGTCACATTAATTAGTTCTCGGAATGCTATGTTATGTTCAGCGTGTTTTGGAGGGGTGTTCATGACAAAGCATCGACACGGAACTTGTAATTTCTTGGCTGCCTGCAAATATCGGTCACGCATCTCTCGTGTTCCATTGGTGTTGTCCACAACAACTTTCTGGCCCGCTTTGATGTGATCGTTTAATCGATCCACACACTTCTGCCAGGTGCCTAACACATCTCGACTGACGATCTTATAGCCCAAGGGTTCCAAATGGGTTTTACTAAAATGACTTTTACCGCTGCCCTGTCCACCGACCATGACGATTACTTCCAAGGCGTCGCTTTCGATCTTTGCTCCCTCCGGTGATTCTATCAATTGATCACTAGCGATAACCGAATTTGGATCAAATTCCGGCTTGGCCCATTTCTCTTCTCGGGCTCTGAGAAAATGTTCTTCCGGTGTAAAGAAAATCAAGCCGCAATTCAGCGCCATCAATCGATCCACCGTGGAATGATCCTTCTTTCGTTTGGTCAATTTGTTCTCAGGACGACCAGCAGCGTCCCCAACGAAAAAGCTATTCTGCAAATCGATCGCAATATCTGCATTCTTAAGGTTGCACAATGCCTGCCACATTCCGGTCAAGGGTTTGCGAAAGCATCCGTTACCAGTCGCAATGAACACTTGAACGGGAACATTCAATCGTTTGATTATGTTCTCGATTTTCGTCTTCAAATCACTCAGTTTCGTTCTCCCCTTCGAAACACCGGCCTGATTTGTCATAATCACGATTTTAAAGCCAGCCTCGTGTTTTTCGCGGATGACCGGACAAACAGCGCCGAACGCGATTTTCCAATCGCTTGCGTCTTTTGGGAAAACTTTACCGGACTGTGTTGCGATCAACGTTCCGTCCATGTCGTAGGCAGCGATTCGGTTCCGCGCAGCCATACCTTTAGGTGTGTAGCAAATCAGTTGGCCACTGTTGAAACTCTCCCATTGCGCATCGTCGGGGAACGGGAGTTTCGCATCCAAATACAAATCGATCAGCCACTTGCGTTTCTTCGACAATTGATTTCGTTCCTCCTGCACTAATCCTGCGGAGCTTGAGCTCAATTTCCTCTTTCGAGCATCTGCTCCATTGCTGCTGTTGCTGACTTTCTCTGGATTGTTGTCAACCTCGTTTGTACTCTCGGCGGTGATATTCCGTTCATTTGGCTCTCGTACGAAGCAAACGCGATAAGGATATTTTCTATGCAGCACTTCAACGATATCCCCATCCTGTGCGGTGTACGTCCGATTCCTTTCCAGTGCTTCGCCATTCATTCCAGAAGCATTAACTCCAATAACCTTCAATGTCACCTTTTGACTCTCGAAATTCGCTTTCAAGTTTATTTGCTTTTTCGAAACAAGTGTGTCTTCTATCCGTGTGTCAATCGTTCGTCCAATAAATATCGGTTCGCTTGATGTGATTACAATATCTGGATGAATGTCGTGAACGCTTTTCAGCAAACATTTTGATTGATTCGATTCATTCATAGTCTGATAGCTTCGAGAACTCACTTTTTCACGAAAATATTTCACAAATTTTCCCACGGCGGTTCGAATGTTGACAGACATTGACATTGTCTTGGTTTGATTTTTGGCATTTGAGAACGTTGTTGAGGAACGCTGTCGCCACCTGTTGTCAAACGACCAAAAGCTCTTCGTAATTTTTCCATTGAATGTTTGATTGAAGGGTTTGTAAAGGAGCGAGTTTTGTACGAGCCCATGTACGGTGTTAGAGGCATCGTCTACAATGAAGGTTGCGATAAGCATTGAGCTACAAGAGTCGCATAGTCACAAGAGTAAATCCAATGCACCAGGGACGGAATCGATCAAGAGCTCATTAAGAAGAAGCAAACGGCGAGTGCAAGATAAAGACGAACGTTCTACAGTATTTCTCGATGAAAAAATTTAATTATTTTTCGTTTACAATAATGATTTACTTCGGAAAGAACTACAGATCGCTAAACTACATAGCAAAAAAAATTGCAACAAATCAGCCTTGATAACATTCACCACGCAGATCGGTCCGGTTATAATGCATCACCTTGGAAAAAAAGCCTGCAACGTTCGTTAAATATTTTGTATGTCCGTTCTTTGATTATGTCCTCAACGTTAAGTTCGGACTGTACCAAGCGCAACTGAAATCAAAGGCATTAACGGTGAGAGTATTGACTAACTTCCTGCCTGTATTTTACTCACTTTTCTCTGTTCGGACTTGAACTGCTTATTCGTTTGAATGTCGTCGTGGTTGTTCTCCCGTTCCACTTTTAAGTCCTTCACCCGATCAGCGGTTGCTCGTATGCATTTTTTGATGCATTCCTGTCGTTCATTATGGCTACTCTTCAGCTTCCCATACAACTCTTGACATTGGCCTGTCGAACTGACTTGGCCTTTAAATGAGTCGGTAGGAATTGATGTGTTCAGTGCGTAGATTATTTTATCATCAATATCACGCATTTTCTTCAGAGTTTCCTGTAAAAAATTTCAAGCGATCACCAATCAGAATAAATTTTTGAATCTTTGGTTAGGTTCAGCCAGTTTTTGAACTGCCTCTCGCAAAACCAACCTGAAACAACAAGAAATCGCCACATTCAAGTTTGACCGACATTTTCTATTTTGCGAAATATGAGGATCTTTTGAAACAATCGAACTAGATGGCGAAACAAAAAGTTCTTGGTACGGAGCAATCGGCAACAGGAATAAGATTTGAATGAAGGCTAGCTCAAATTTGCTGTCTTCTTGACGTTTGTAACAAAATATGTGAGCGTGGTAGATCTTTTTGGTGGAAACGTTCAATGGTCATTGCCACAGGGTGTTAAACAGTAACCTCCACAAATATTGCTTTCCAGAATTCCGTTTATTTCGAATAAGTACATAGTTGAATCACATTTACAGAATCATTCTTCAGGTAAATTTAGCTGTCGATGGATTGATTTGACGGTGACCCCTTCCACATTAGCCAGTGCTCCAATGACCACTTGGGCTGCGTCTTTGATCTCATTGTATTGGTGGAGAAGTGCCATCTTTTCAGATTTTCTCTCGTCATTAGTCATTTCTGGGAATTTATGCAATTTTGGTTGCAACTCACTTGCTTCATTTAGCAATTCACGAAGTACTTGCTTCTTTTCAGGAGCATCCATAGTCGATTGAAAACACTCCTCTATATTCACCACACGACCGACCAACAGAACCACATCACTTGAATGACTTTTCTATGCACACTGTGCTGTCTTTTGATATGTTGAGTGCGTTTTTTCGCTAGTTGTCTTTGACTGCTTGCTGAAAATTTATTAATCTTTAATTTATTTATTGAACTAGACTACGATAAAGACAATTGTAAGTAAATATTCACCAAACTGATATTCTGTGCCATCTAAATTTGCTCAAATTATCCGAAATCTTATGAGACTCTATGGGAATTACGTATTAAATGAAAATGTGTAAAATGTTTTTTTTTCTGCGTGGTGTGCTCAACAGTGTCGTATGTCACTGTTATAATATGCAATATGGCCGAAACACGATAAACTTTGACGTATCACCTTTGAAATTCCCGTAAAGGAAAGAGAAGATGAAAAAAAAAACAAAATGCGAAAATGAAATTCGAGATCGGAACATGTTGGCTGTGTATGTGCTATGCGACGTTATCGAACTTCCTGTTTGATGCTTCGTTCTATCAAAATGAAAATGTTTGCCAGTCATTTTATAGGGCCGTTGCCAAGGCATTTGTGTTTATAAAGCAAATCGAATACAAGACTTTAGCGAAGGGAACGCACTCAGCTGAATTTTTATTTTTGACCCAAATTCAGATGTCAGCTCACAAACAAAGGTACAAAAATGTTGGCTTGGATTCTAACGAAATGCGTCGCCGAAGAGAGGAAGAAGGCATTCAACTGCGGAAACAAAAACGGGAACAGCAATTGATTAAACGGCGAAATGTAGACAATTTACCAACAATGGATAGCGAACTTGACAACAATATCACGGTACGTTCCGTTTGGATAATGCTTCGTGCGGGCGGACCTCTGTCAGAGGCAGAGCAACAAATCTATATCTTTCCACTTATCAATTGTATAGGACGTCGCAGTCGATTCATCGAATGTAACTGTAATTAGCCGAGAAATGATTGCTGATTTGTACAGCACAATCGAGGAGGATCAATTGCGGGCCATTCAGAAGTTTCGTAAATTACTTTCGAAAGATCCCAACCCGCCAATCGATGACGTCATACAGGCTGGCATTGTACCACGCTTTGTAGATTTTCTGAAAAATAACAGCAACACACAACTGCAGGTATATTTCATGTCGTACTTGAAGAACCACGTACTTGTTTGATGAGGGCATCCAAGATTCAGGAGTCAAAATTCAAGATTAATCTTTCTTGTATTTCAGTTTGAGGCTGCATGGGCATTGACGAACATTGCTTCTGGAACGTCTCATCAGACGCGGATGGTTATTGAATGCGGTGCTGTGCCAGTGTTCATTGATTTGCTATGTAGTCCATATGATGATGTTCAAGAGCAAGCTGTTTGGGCATTGGGCAATATTGCTGGCGATAGTTCAGAATGTCGAGATTATGTTTTAAACTCTGGTGTAATGAATCCTTTGCTCGAGTACGTAACGATTTTAATGAAAACTCAATCAAATTTCGTTGCTAATCGAAGCGGTTCTGCTTTTGCTTTTAGCGTCCTCGGTAAAGCAGTTCGTATTCCAATGACCCGCAACGCTGTATGGACATTATCCAATTTATGCCGTGGCAAAGATCCTCCGGCTGATTTTTCACAAGTTGTTCGCGGCTTGCCTGTGCTGTCGCGACTCCTATTTCATACAGATCCGGACGTCCTGAGTGATACGTGCTGGGCTCTAAGTTATCTTTCGGACGGTCCCAATGACAAAATCCAAGCTGTCATTGATGCCGGAGTCTGTCGACAACTAGTGGAATTACTGAAGTAAGTCATCTTCTGCCTGCACCTCTCAAAAGTGTGGCCAATTGAATCGTTCCGAATGGATACTAATGTCGTCCGTTTATGCTTTCTATATTCCGCATAGGCATAGTTCACACAACATAGTTAAAGCAGCCTTACGTGCTGTGGGAAACATAGTGACCGGTGATGATATTCAAACACAAGTTATTCTAAATAGCGGTGCATTACCTTGCATTTTACATTTATTGTCATCCGACAAAGAGTCAATACGTAAGGAGGCTTCTTGGACAATATCGAATATAACAGCTGGAAATCGACAGCAAATTCAAGCTGTCATGGATGCGCTCATTTTCCCAGTTTTGATTCATATTTTGAAAAATGATGAATTTAAAACGCGCAAGGAAGCCGCTTGGTCGATAACCAATGCAACAAGTAGCGGTACAGCCGAACAAATTAAACATTTGGTATGCGTGGCAAGCGTTTCACACCGAAGCGAAGATTTGTAGTGTTCTAAGCTGGCCCGATGTTAATCAGCACCGGTTTCTTTTCAGGTTAATATCGGATGCATACCGCCCATGTGTGAGCTACTAACCGTTGTTGACTCGCAAATCATTCAAGTGGCACTTAACGGATTGGAAAATATCCTAAAAGCTGGAGATTTGAATAACGAAAAACCAAATCCGTACGCTGTACTGATAGAAGAATGTTATGGTGCGTGTTAAGCGACAAGAAAAGATCAATTGATCGTGAACGTTTTGAAATGACGACAGTCGATTGTCAAAGCGTTTATTTTGTTTGGCCGTTTGGCTTTCCAATTTCATATTCGATTCAATTAATAATAATCAGTATTTGATCCGTTCCAGGCCTCGATAAAATTGAGTTTCTACAATCGCATAACATCAAGGAAATCTATCAAAAGGCTTTTTATATTATTGAACAATATTTCAATAGTGAAGAGGAAGATCTACGTGTGGCCCCATCTGCCAAAAACAATCAATATCAATTCAATGCTGACCAATCTGTGCCAATGGGTGGATTTCAATTTTGAAAATGTAACATCAACATCTGCTTCTACAACAAGATGGGAATGAATTCAAGGAATTTATTCGCCGAACATCGCGAATCAAGAAATGTGAACTTTTAATAACGATTAACGAAACAGAATAAAACCTCAGACGAATACAGCAAATCCAAAACAATAAATTTAAAAGAGAAAACGACAAAATGAAAACCAAAAAAGAAAAAAATAATTAAAATTTCAAAAGAAAAATAATCTGAAAAACAAGAACGTTTAAAAAACCATCAAAATTCAAATTGAATGATTTAATCTATTTGCAATATTGCGCGCGTGCGTTGACAACCGCCAAATAGATTGCCCGAACCGCGAAGAAACGAATCGTCCACTGTCAATTCTATTGAATGTGTGTGTCGAGCATGATCGGAAACCAATGAACTCAAATGAAAAATGAATATCCCAAATATATGATCATCACAATATTTCAAAATTCACGAAATTTTTGAAAATTTCAGATGGAGAAGCAGCCCAGAAAACGAACCTTATCGAAAAAATAAGAAACATTGGATGGAAATTATTTTTTATTTTTTATTTTAACAAAGAAATAAATGCTGTGAGTTGTGATGTTAGCGATCTACCATATTTATTATTTTGAATTAATTCCCTTATTTTTCCGACGGCGGTCTGTTTCGATTCAACATTCTGCCCATGGAAACGAACGTCAGCTCATCCGTTTCGCGAAATGTCGCTTGAAAATAATAGACATCTTTGAAATCCTCAATATTTGCCAAGTGCAAAACATTTGGCCGCAACCAAATGGCAGTATTCCTTCTGTTGTCCTGAACGAATAGCTAAATTGTGGCCAATCATATGGAGGACATCACAAATATTAAAGACGTTCGCTTGGATCCTAAGTGTGATAGCGAGGTCGTTCTGTATGGGTATGAGCGGGAGTTTCCTTCATCCAAAGAGACATAGCAAGATTGAATTTAGCTTCTTGCCGGAACCATGTACGTTTCCAGGCAACAAGGAGATTAACGGTTTTTGAATGCGCCCATCTTTGTTTCAAGGAAAATTTCTATTTAGAACAGGACGAAATCGTTCAAGAACTGAATGAAAAGAAGGAAACTTTTAACACGCAGTTTGATAGCCAAGAATTTCTCCTTTTTTGTGATGGTGCTTTCATTAAGTTTCGGGATGACACCAAGGACGATGAATGTGTTGTCGATTCTGCAAGCGGGGAGGATGATGGAAATTATGTAGAAAGTAGAAAATGATTCTGACTTAGTTGAAGAAGAAAATAGTGATGATTTGGGATGGAGGGACATCAACATTGGATGAAGACTATTTACACCAGAACCGTAGAGACTTTGTGTAAAACGCAGACAGTTTTAATGGAGCTCATAACCAGTAAATTTTCAAAAGCGGCATGATGTGGAGAGTGAACTTGGCTGAAATGGCTCGCGAGACCTACCACCAACGACTTTTGACAATCTACCTACAATTTGATGAAAATCGTTCGAGGCGTCTTGGCGTACTCTCTCTCTCTCTCCCTCCCTCTCTCTCTCTCTCTCTCTCTCTCTCTCTCTCTCTCTCTCTCTC
>JANSTV010055935.1:0-12943 GCA_027564135.1 Lestremia cinerea | reverse complement strand
CACGTTGATTTACGATGGACCCCACCAGCATCCGATGGTGGATCTCCACTCACTGCTTATGTTGTCGAGAAACGAGAGAAAGGCACTGGCAAGTGGATCAAGGCCGCTGAGGTGCCACCAAGCGAATGCAAAGCCACTGTTCCAAACTTGGACGAAAATACGGAATATGAGTTCCGCGTTAAGGCAGTTAACGCAGCCGGTCCAAGTCAACCAAGTGCAACTAGCAAATCGGTCATTACAAAACCAAGAAAACGTAATTATTTCTCAGGAATACCAAATGTTGCTGCAGCAAATACCTAACTTGTATTTTTTTTCGCTCCGCTTGCAGTACCACCAAAGATCGATCGACGAAACTTGCGGAACCTCACGGTTAAAGAAGGCGAACCCATTTATTTGGATGTCAAGGTCAGCGGAGAGCCAGCACCAGAGGTGACATGGCTTGTCAATGGAAAATCATTCCTGCCGACAAGTCACCGTCGCGTAGACAATATTCCGAACAACTCCAAGTTCTTCAACGACAACCCTGAGCGCAAGGACAGCGGCGTCTACAAGATAACGGCAAACAACAAATACGGTTCGGACACAGCAGAAATTGAAATTACTGTAGTTTGTGAGTATCTCGGGCTGATGCTAAGATTCGAATGAAATATGGGAAACAATACTAAAAAAATACCTTTCTTGCAGCCAAACCAGCAAAACCGGAAGGTCCATTGGAAGTGTCTGATATCCACAAAGAAGGATGCACTCTCAAATGGAAGAAACCAAAAGACGATGGCGGTGAACCTATTGAAGCGTATCTTGTTGAAAAGTTCGATCCAGACACTGGCATTTGGTTGCCAGTGGGCAAGACCGACGGAACTCAGCCAGAAATGAAGGTCGATGGTCTCACACCTGGTCACGAGTATAAATTCCGCGTGAAGGCCATTAACAAGGAAGGAGAATCAGAGCCATTAGATACATTCGGTTCAATTGTGGCGCGTGATCCGTTCGTGGTCCCATCTGCACCTAGCGCTCCAGAACCAAATGACTGGTCTGCCAACCATATTGAATTGAAGTGGAAGGAACCAGCATCAGATGGCGGATCTCCAATTACTGGGTACATCATCGAGAAGAAGGACAAATACAGTCCAATGTGGGAGAAGGCTGTGGAGACTACATCTCCAAATCCTCTTGCTACTGTGAATGGTCTAATTGAAGGCAATGAATATCAATTCCGTGTTATTGCCGTGAACAAAGCAGGCCATTCCGAGCCATCAGAACCAAGCAAGAACTTTGTTGCCAAGCCCAGATATTTGGCACCAAAGATTGATCGTCGCAATTTGCGTGACATCACTTTGTCAGCGGGCACTGCACTGAAATACGATGTCAACATCATTGGTGAACCCCCACCGACAGTGGAATGGCGCTACTGCAATATGCCATTGCATTCAGGAAAGACAGTTCAAATCGATAACGTTGATTACAACACAAAGCTAGTAATTCGACCAACAAAGCGAGCCGATTCTGGCGAGTACACTGTGACGGCCAAAAACAGTTCGGGCACGGACACCGTTACCGTTAAGGTTACTGTTACCGATAAGCCAGCCAAACCGGAAGGACCACTTCAAGTATCCGACGTCCACAAAGAAGGCTGCAGTCTCAAATGGAAGAGACCGAAAGACGATGGAGGCACTCCAATCGAATACTATCAAGTGGATAAGCAAGATCCAGAAACTGGCTGTTGGGTTCCAGTTGGTCGCTCCACAGAGCCATCTTACGATGTCACTGGCTTGACTCCAGGCAAGGAATACAAATTCCGTGTGGCTGCTGTCAACTCTGAAGGAGAATCTGAGCCATTGGAAACAGAAGAATCCATTATTGCCAAGAATCCATTCGATGAAGCAAGTAAACCTGAAAATGTACGTGCCACCGACTGGGACAAAGATCACGTCGATTTGGCATGGACACCACCAATTAGCGACGGTGGATCACCGATCACTGGATACGTTGTCGAGAAGAAGGACAAGTACGGGCAATGGGAGAAAGCAGCTGAGGTACCAGCTGACCAGTGTAAGGCTACTGTTCCCGATCTCATCGAAGGACAGACCTACGAGTTCCGCGTACGAGCAGTCAACAAAGCTGGTCCAGGCGAGCCTAGCGACGCTACACCACCAATCGTTGCTAAGCCTCGAAACTTGGCACCACGCATCGATCGCACTAATTTGATCGAAGTTAAAATCAAGGCTGGACAAAACTTCAGCTACGACATCAAAATTTCTGGAGAACCTGCTCCAGCCACTAAATGGCTGCTGAACAAGAGAGAGGTGCGACCAAACGATCACGTTAAAGTGGTTCATGTTGACTACAACACCAAGTTGACTGTACGAAATGCCACCCGAGCTGAATCGGGAACCTACACCATCACTGCCGAGAACATCAACGGCACAGACACAGCTGATGTGAAGGTTACTGTGCTCGACAAGCCATCGCCACCAGTTGGCCCGCTCAAGGTGCAAGACGTCCACGCAGAAGGTGCTACTCTGAAATGGAGTCCCCCAGAAGACGATGGCGGTCAACCGATCGAAAAGTATGTGGTCGAGAAAATGGATGAAGCCACAGGCCGTTGGGTGCCTGCTGGCGAAACTGATGGGCCACAAACATCTTTGGCTGTTGATGGCCTCACTCCTGGTCACAAATACAAATTCCGCGTTCGAGCTGTCAACAAACAGGGTAAATCCGATCCATTGACTGCCAACCAAGCCGTCGAAGCCAAGAATCCATTCGATGAGCCAACCAAACCCGGCACACCTGAGATCAAGGATTACGACAAGGACTTTGTTGAACTGCAATGGACCCGTCCAGAAAGTGACGGCGGTTCTCCTATCACTGGATACGTTATTGAGAAGAAGGACAAATACAGCCCTGATTGGGAGAAATGTGCCGATGTTGAAGGTGATGTGACCACTGGAAAGGTTCCTGATCTAGTCGAAGGACAGCAATACGAGTTCCGCGTCCGCGCTGTCAACAAAGCAGGCCCAGGAGAGGCCAGCGATTCAACCGGCAAACACATTGCTCGACCAAAGAACTTGGCACCAAAGATCGATCGCAATTTCATGGTCAATATCAAGGTACGCGCTGGCCAGACCTTCGAGTATGACGTTCCAGTCATTGGTGAGCCACCACCGTCCAAAGAATGGTCGCTCAAGGACAACATGGTCATTAACACGGACCGCGTCAAGATCGTGAACGAGCCCTATCGCACCAAATTGCGAGTGATCGACGCGAAACGAGCTGACAACGGCGAGTACACATTGGTCGCACGTAACATCAACGGAACTGATAAGGCCACAGTAAATGTAACTGTATTGGATATTCCTAGTCCTCCAGAAGGTCCGCTGCGCGGGGATGATGTCACTAAGAGCGGCTGCACATTGCGCTGGCGTCCACCTAAGGATGACGGAGGTTCAGAAATTTCGCATTATGTTGTCGAAAAAATGGATACCGACGCCTTACGCTGGGTCCCAGTAGGAGAATGTGCGGGCACCAGCATTCGTGCTGACAATTTGATTGAAGGACACGATTACAACTTCCGTGTCAAGGCTGTGAACAAGCAGGGTGAGTCATTGCCACTTGCCACAGTTCAACCAATCACCGCCAAGGATCCGTTTGGCAAGCCAGACAAACCAGGACAACCGGAAGCTACTGATTGGGACAAGGATCATGTTGATCTGAAATGGACACCACCGAAGAAGGATGGTGGCTCCCCCATTACAGGTTACGTTGTTGAGAAAAAGTCCCGCTTCGGCCCATGGGAGAAAGCGGTTGAGGTGCCAGCTGGCCAGACTTCGGCCACCGTGCCTGATCTAACCGAAGGCGAAGAATACGAGTTCCGTGTCGTTGCCGTCAACAAAGGGGGTCCAGGAGAGCCAAGTGACGCCTCCGTTCCGATTGTGGCCAAAGCCCGATTTGTGGCGCCACACTTTGATAAGAAATTATTGGAAGACCTCATTGTTCATGCTGGCAAACGTATCGGCTGGACACTTCCGATTGAAGCTGCTCCACGTCCCACATTCAAATGGAGCGTTCACGGCAAAAACATCGAAGCTGGACCACGTGTGGACATGCAATTGTTCAACAGCGAATTGACATTCGAGATTCCGTTCTCACATCGCTCAGACACTGGCAAATATACGCTAACTCTCAAAAACGAGTGCGGAGAATTCTCAGCCTCGGCGAATGTTACAGTTCTGGACAGACCCAGCCCACCTCAACCACCATTGGACGTCAACGGAATCACCAAAGAAGGGTGCCACCTTAGCTGGCGTATGCCTGCTGACGATGGCGGCTCACCAATTTTGCATTATGTCATCGAGAAAATGGATCTATCGCGTGGCACCTGGTCGGATGCGGGCATGAGCACAGTTTTGGCTCATGACGTGACCCGATTGGTGCACAAGAAGGAATATCTGTTCCGCGTGAAGGCTGTCAATGCCATTGGCGAATCAGAACCATTGGAAACTGATCGCAGCATCATTGCTAAGAACGAATTCGATGAGCCCGATGCCCCTGGAAAACCAGCTGTAAAAGATTGGGACAAAGATCATGTCGATTTGGAATGGAAAGCACCGAAATCAGATGGCGGCTCGCCCATCACAGAGTACATCATTCAGAAGAAAGAGAAGGGCAGTCCATATTGGGTGAATGCTGTTCATGTGCCACCTGGTAAAACAGAAGCAACAGTGCCAGATTTAACCGAAGGACAAGAGTATGAATTCCGAGTAGTTGCTGTTAACAAAGCCGGTCAATCAGAGCCATCTGAACCATCGGATGCGGTCATCGCGAAGGCCCGATTCTTGGCGCCTAAGATAAAGACACCGTTGCATGATGTTCGCATCAAGGCCGGACTTATTTTCCACGTTGATATCGATTTCATTGGTGAGCCTGCTCCAGATGTCACATGGACTGTTGACGGATTCAAACCACTCGAAACCACCGAGCGCACAACCGTCACATCAATTGGTTATCACACAGTTGTTCACACTGTGAACTGCAAACGTGCTGATTCAGGCACATACAAATTACATTTGAAGAACAGCTCAGGCGAAGATCAAGGAGAGTTCCAATTGATCGTTCTCGATCGCCCAGGACCACCAACAGGTCCGCTTGAATACGAAGAAATAACAGCTAACAGTGTGACGGTCTCATGGAAGCCGCCCAAGGACAATGGTGGCTCTGAAATCACATCGTTCGTCATCGAGAAACGTGACTTGACGCATGGCGGTGGTTGGGTACCAGCTGTCACATATGTTAACGCTAAATACAACCATGCGACAGTGCCACGTCTTTTGGAGGGAACCAAATACGAGTTCCGAGTCATGGCCGAAAACTTACAGGGTCGATCTGATCCATTAACCTCCGATGAACCGGTCGTTGCTCGTAATCAATACGACGTACCCGGCCGACCAAACAAACCTGAGTTGGTTGACAGCGACAAAGATCACATTACCATAAAATGGAAGCCTCCAATCAGCAACGGAGGGTCGCCAATCGTCGGTTATGACATCGAAAGACGTGACAAGGCAACCGGCCGCTGGGTCAAACTGAACAAAATGCCACACCCGAACAACGAATACACCGATGAACGTGTTCAAGACGGTCATCAATACGAATATCGCGTCACTGCTGTAAATGCAGCCGGCGCGGGCAAACCGAGCGACCCATCCAGTCTCTTTGCTGCACGTCCAATGAGAGAGAAGCCGAAATTGTTCCTTGACGGTTTGTACGGCCGCAAAATCAAGGTGCGAGCCGGTGAGCCAATCAACATCAACATCCCATTGGCGGGAGCACCCACACCGACCGTTGAGTGGCAGAAGAATGGAAGCAAATTATTCGATGGCAACCGAATTTCAAGCGAAACAAACGACGAGAAAACGGTTCTTCGCATCGAGGAATCCACACGGCCAGATGCCGGCAAATACACCATCACGGCATCCAACGAACATGGAAAGGATTCAGCCGATATCGAGGTTATTGTTGTGGACAAACCCGGCATTCCAAAGGGACCTCTCGTCTACACAAATACCACTCAAGAAACCGTGTCATTGTCCTGGAATCCTCCAGAGGATGATGGCGGCGGTGAAATCACTGGTTATTCGATTGAAGTCAGCGAATTTGGCACGGACAGTTGGCGCCCAGTTCCTGGTTATTGTCCAAAGTGCTCATTCACAGTGAAGGGTCTGACCGAAGGAAAGAAATACATCTTCCGCGTGCGGGCTGAAAATATTTACGGTGTTTCTGAGCCACTCGAAGGCAAGCCAGTTATTGCCAAGTGTCCATTCGATCCCCCGGGAGCCCCAAGTCAACCAACGGTGGCCGGATACAGCCCAAGCAGCTGCAATTTGGAATGGCATCCACCAGATTATTGCGGTGGCAAGCCCATCAGTGGGTACATCGTTGAAAAGCGAGAACGTGGAGGTGAATGGGTTAAGGCCAACAACTATCCCACACCAAACACTAGCTTCACTGTTCAAGACTTGCGTGAGGGTAACAAATATGAGTTCAGAGTGATCGCCGTAAATGAGGCTGGTCCTGGTAAACCAAGCAAGCCAAGTGAACCGATTACTGCCCAACTGCAACGCAATCGTCCCGACGCTCCAGACGCTCCAAAGGCAGACCGCATTACCAAAGACAGTGTCACTTTATCGTGGCGGCCACCGCGAAATGATGGCAAGGCCAGAATTAAGGGATACATTTTGCAACAGCGCGCCAAGGCTGACAAAAATTGGACGGATGTCAATGAGGTTCCAATTCACAATACTGTCCACACTGTGCCTCACTTGAAGGAAGGCGAGGAATACAACTTCCGAGTGATTGCCGTTAATGAAGTCGGTCAATCCGAACCATCTAAGCCGAGCGCATCTATTGTCATCGAAGAGCAACCAAACAAACCACAAATGGACTTGGGCGGTGTACGAGACATCACCGTCAGAGCTGGAGAGGACTTTAGCATTCACGTTCCTTATGTTGGTTTCCCGAAACCAACTGCAGCTTGGTTTGCCAACGACACCGTTCTGGATGACACCAACAACCGTGTCTTCCAACAATTGGCCGACGATTATGCTAGCATTGTTGTGAAGAACTCGAAACGCGATGACTCTGGTCAATACCGTTTGCAATTGCGCAATCCATCCGGATTCGATACGGCTACAATCAACGTTCGTGTTCTGGATCGCCCAGGCAAGCCAGAGAACTTGCATGCCGATGAATTTGCTGGCGAAGCATTGACGTTGTATTGGAACCCTCCCAAAGACGATGGTGGCTCTCCAGTCACAAATTATGTCGTTGAAAAGAGAGAGGCCCGCGCACCCACATGGAGCAAGGTCAGCAGTTATTGTACTGTTCCATTCTTGCGCATTCGCAACTTGATAATCGGTCGCGAATACGAGTTCCGAGTGTGTGCCGAAAACCAATATGGCCAATCAGAGCCAACTATCACTGAGCATCCAATTCGCGCACGTCATCCATTCGACGTGCCCGGCGCTCCAGGGGCACCTAAAGGTCTGGATACTAATGAAGATTCAATCACTATTGGCTGGACGAAGCCCAAACATGACGGCGGAGCGCCAATTACTGGTTACGTCGTCGAGAAGCGTTTGATCTCCGAGGACAAATGGATCAAGGCAACTCACGCCACCATTCCCGATCTGACCTGCAAGTGCGTATTCAAAATCAATAATTTCGTTTTCGAATGTCATTACATCGGCTCATTTGCTATTTCTTCTTCTTTTTTTCGATTTCAGAGTGCCTGGACTTATTGAAAACCACGAATATGAGTTCCGAGTGGCTGCACTCAATGCCGCCGGTCAAGGTCCATGGTCACAGTCATCAGATGGTATCGTGTGCCGAGCTCCACCTAGTGCACCAAAGATTACCTCAGATTTGAGCATTCGTGACATGACCGTCATTGCTGGACAGGAATTCAAGATAACAGTGCCTTTCACAGCAAATCCTAAGCCAAAACCAAGCTGGACGATCAATGGCAATGAAGTTGAACAAGATGATCGCGTTCGATTCGAAACCAACAACAGTGAAACACGTTTCCTTAACAAATCGGCCAAGCGCAGTGAAACTGGCATTTATTCCATTCACCTGGTCAATGCAGAAGGTTCAGATTCGGCATCTTGCCGAGTTCTTGTTGTCGACAGACCGTCACCTCCACAAGGACCACTTGATGTGTCCGACGTCACACCCGATACATGTACTCTGTCGTGGAAATCGCCATTGGACGATGGCGGTTCCCCCATCACAAACTACGTTGTCGAGAAATTGGACACTAGCGGTACATGGGTGAAGGTCAGCAGCTTTGTCCGCACCACCCATTACGACGTAATGGGACTCGAACCGAATCGCAAATACTACTTCCGTGTTCGTGCTGAGAATCAGTACGGCCTCAGCGACGCATTGGCTCGCGACGACCCAGTATTGGCCACATATCCATTCACGGTGCCCGATCCTCCAGGCGCACCAAAGGTAATCGACTGGGACTCGACAAACGTCAAGTTGATTTGGGATCGCCCGCGCAGCGATGGTGGCTCCCGCATTCAAGGCTACAAGGTTGAATATCGTGACGTGTCTGATGCACAATGGCAGGTGCACGATATTCTGATCAAAGACAATGCTTATCAATTGTATAATTTGACTAGCGGCTGTGAATATGAGTTCAGAGTGCGTGCTAAGAATGCAGCTGGGTTCAGCAAACCATCAGCACCATCAAGCAAATTCAAGTTGAAGGGCAAATTCACGGTGCCATCAGCTCCGGGCACACCATCCGTCGTGAAAGTTGGCAAGAACTATGTTGACTTGAAATGGGATAAACCTCTTAGCGACGGTGGCTCTCGAATCACCGGCTACATTATCGAGCGACGTGATCTTGGTGGCGCTATTTGGGTCAAGTGCAACGACTACAATGTCCTCGACACCGATTACACCGTCATGAATCTGATTGAAGGCGCTGACTACGAATTCCGCATATTCGCTGTGAACGCAGCCGGCAGAAGTGATCCAAGCTCATGCACTACTCCAGTTAAAGTGTGCGAAGTCGTCGGCGGCAATAAGCCAGATTGGATTAGAACGTTGACGAACCACGTTGTTCCAAGAGGCAAATATATTGTATTGGAGTGCGAAGCCAGTGGCAAGCCAGCGCCAACAGCACGATGGTTGCGCAATGGTCGGGAAATTGCAATCACACCTGGCGGAAGAATCAAATCCGAAAGCAAGGACGGTGTCTTCAAATTGCATATCTCTGAAGCAATCCACCAAGATGAAGGAGACTACACATGCGAAGCAATTAACTCCTTGGGCTTCGTGCATACAACTGGTCATCTTAAGATCGGAACACCACCACGCATCGATCGCATACCTACCGACTTGTATTTGGCTGAAAACGACAATTCCAAGATCAAGATCTACTACTCGGGCGATCAGCCAATTGACTTTGTGCTGAAACGGAATAATGAAGTGATCAAGGATTCACCTCACATCCGCTTAACTGTATTCGACGACTATGTGGTCATTTCGATTAGGGAAATTAGCAAAGAAGATGCTGGAACATATCACGTAGAATTGAAGAACGACAGTGGCTCTGCAACTGGTCTCTTCAATGTGCATATCACTGGATTACCTGGACCACCAACAGGCCCATTAATCATATCGAAAATCAGCAAACACTCATGCACTCTGGCCTGGAAGCCGCCAACCTACGACGGTGGCCTCAAGATAACACATTACGTCGTTGAACGCAAGGACGTTTCGCACGATCACTGGATAACCGTTTCCAGCCTCTGCAAAGACCTAACATCCACCATCCAAGGCCTAGCCGAGAATCAAGAATACGTTTTCCGTGTGATGGCTGTCAATGACAATGGCATGGGACCACCGTTGGACGGAGTCAATCCAATTCGGGCAAAGGCACCGTTCGATGTGCCATCGCCACCTGGTGTGCCGAAGGTCACTGAAGTCGGTGATGACTTTGCCCATTTGGAATGGGAGAAACCCGAATCAGATGGTGGAGCCCGCATCCAAGGCTACTGGATCGACAAACGTGAGGTGGGAAGCTCGGCATGGCAGCGCATCAATGTGGCTATCTGTCCAGCCACGCAAATCAATTGCTCGAACCTGATTGAGGGTCGCCAATACGAGTTCCGTGTGTTCGCTCAAAATGAAGCCGGACTCTCGAAGGAATCGTCAGCATCCGGATCAGTCAAGATCGTCAATCCAAAAGCAGCCGTTCCTCCTACAATTGTTAAACCATTGCGAAATGCCAACTGCATTCAAAATCACAACGCTCAATTCCAATGCACCATCACCGGCACCCCGAAACCGACCATCACGTGGTACAAGGGCGCTCGAGAAATCACCAATGGTGCTCGTTATCACATTTACGCGGAAGGTGACACATACAATTTAGTCATCAACGATGTGTTTGGCGAAGATGCTGATGAATATGTGTGCCGAGCGGTGAACAAGGCTGGTGTCAAATCGACAAGAGCCGAGCTGATTATAATGAGTGAGTATTCATCGAATTCATTCGTTACTGTTGATTTTTTCATTTTGTTCCAAAATTAATTCGTATTTTCATCGCTTATCGAAAACAGCTGCGCCAAAATTGAACGTCCCACCGAGATTCCGGGATACAGCCTACTTTGACAAAGGTGAAAACGTCATCGTCAAGATTCCATTCACTGGTTGGCCGAAACCGCGAATCAGCTGGGTCCGTGAAGGCGAAAATATCGAGTCCGGCGGTCATTATCACGTTGAGACTAAAGAACGTCATGCTGTGCTAACGATCCGAGATGGTTCCAAGTTGGATTCAGGACCGTACCGAATCATTGCCGAAAATGAATTGGGACAAGACTCGGCGATAATCAAAATCCAAATCAGCGATCGACCAGACCCACCGCGCTGGCCAACGGTTGAAAACATCGGTGTCGACTCATTGTCGTTGTCGTGGAAGGCGCCAGTTTGGGATGGTGGTTCGAACATCACCAACTATATGGTTGAAAGACGTGAGCATCCCATGTCCACCTGGATCCGTGTGGGCAATACTCGATTCACGGCTATGGCTATCACTGGCCTGGCATCGGCTCATCAATATGAGTTCCGTGTCTACGCTGAAAACGTCTACGGTCGTTCAGACCCGTCTGAAGTGAGCACATTGGTCACAACATTGGGCTCCGGCAAGAAAGATCATCAGCCGCGCAAATACGAAGTCGACGCGAACGGCAAGAAGATTCGCGGCAAAGCTGACGGACCGATCAAGGACTATGACTCGTACGTGTTCGATATTTACTCGAAATACGTGCCACAACCGGTTGAAATATCATCGGAGAGTGTTTATGACAAATATGAAATTCTGGAAGAGATCGGAACGGGCGCCTTTGGTGTGGTGCATCGTTGTCGCGAACGCGCCACCGGAAACATCTTTGCTGCTAAATTTATTCCAGTATCTCATGCCATGGAAAAAGAACTGATTAAAAAGGAAATCGACATCATGAATCATTTGCATCACCAGAAATTGATCAACTTGCACGACGCCTACGAGGATGACGAGGAGATGGTTTTGATCTTTGAATTGTATGTGTTTTTGTTGTATTGCTTCTCGGTTCTCGGAATAACTTGAAATAATTGATTTTGCAGCTTGTCTGGCGGAGAGCTGTTTGAGCGAATCACAGCCGATGGATACGTCATGTCCGAGGCGGAAGTAATCAATTACATGCGACAGATCTGCGAGGGCATCAAGCACATGCACGAAAAGAACATCATCCACTTGGACATTAAGCCGGAGAATATCATGTGCCAGACCCGAACGAGCACGAATGTGAAATTGATCGATTTCGGTCTCGCCACAAAACTGGATCCAAATGAGGTTGTGAAAATATCGACAGGCACTGCTGAATTCGCTGCTCCGGAAATCGTCGAACGAGAACCGGTTGGTTTCTACACGGACATGTGGGCTGTTGGCGTTCTCAGCTACGTTCTGTAAGTATTTCAATAGCTATAGTGACGAGCGTACCGCCCGGAAATGACCACGATTGCCCGATTGCCCGATTGCACGAATAATCAATATTCTCTCTATTTCCAAATTTGAATCTTATTGGCTCAGATTAAGCGGCTTATCACCATTCGCTGGCGATAACGATGTGGCCACATTGAAAAATGTCAAGGCATGTGACTGGGACTTTGACGAGGATTCATTCCGCAATGTATCGGAAGAGGGCAAAGACTTTATCCGTCGTCTGTTGGTGAAGAACAAGGAGAAACGTCTGACTGCTCATGAATGTTTGTTGCATCCATGGTTGGCTGGCGATCACAGCGACCGCACCCATCAAATTGCTCGCGATCGTTATGTCGCTTTGCGCGATAAGATTCGCAAGAAGTATGATGACTGGTCCAAGTTTATCCTTCCAATCGGACGTTTGTCAGAATATTCGTCATTGCGCAAGTTGCTCATTGAAAAATACAAAATCCATGAAACATCGTTCGATCGACGACAGGCCGCTCCACGATTTGTCATCAGGCCAACATCACAATTCTGCTATGAAGGACAGAGCGTCAAGTTCTATTGTCGGGTTATTGCCGTGGCGACACCAACACTCACCTGGTCGCACAACAACCAGGAGTTGAGACAGAGCGTCAAGTTCATGAAACGGTACCAAGGTGACGATTACTACTTCATCATAAATCGCGTCAAACTGGAAGACCGCGGCGAATACATTATCCGGGCCGAGAACCATTACGGATCACGCGAAGAGGTCGTCTTCTTGAACGTTCATCCGATGCCAAAACAACAGCCCATCTTCAAGAGACAAGAAGAACAGCCAGTTCGACGACGCGAGCCATTGCCATACATGTTCTGGCAAGAAGAATCGGAATCAGCACCAAGTTTCACATTCCTTTTACGTCCACG
>JANSTV010055924.1:0-12943 GCA_027564135.1 Lestremia cinerea | reverse complement strand
TCCGCCTCACCCGCTTCCAACATCAAAATCTTCCAATTGGCATTCTCCGACAGACGATTGGCCAGCACACATCCAGCTGGTCCCGATCCAACAATGATGAAATCGTATTCCAACAACGTTGGATTCAAACCTGCATAAGAATTGTCACGTCAAAGCGAAGCCGTACGGAAATAACAGTACTGTTATGGCGATTGCTAATGCCGATAATTGATGGCGAATGAACGCCTTATTTGTCTACGGCATGAAGAAATGCAGTGTCTCTCCAAGAGTACCGCTCGGTTTATGTCATTCGTTAGAACGAACGTGAATGTTCTGCCGGTCGAGCGAAAGGGTTTAATTACGGTCCGCAACGTCCATTCACCACAGCCGAGCCGTGTCATTGACATTGGCCATCAGTGTCGCGCGTGCATTTTTCTGCAAACGCACTTTTCGATTCGATTCGAGTCGAAACGAAGGCCAGCGCATTTTTTCCATTCCGATTTCTTCCTCGATCGCCCATCGACGCGGGACCGGTTTCTCATTCTTTAAACTTTTCATGGTCCGGTCATCCGGCAACGATCGTACGCAAATTCTTCAAACAATCTCGAATGAGGTGAATTCAAATGCGTTCCGTTATTCTGATCAAAAATTCAAACGAGTTTTTTTCCCGGGTTGTTTTGCTTTGCGAATGAAACGTCCGAGCTAATCTGACATTAAAAACATAAATTTCATCTTCTTCATTTGTTTTTTTGTGGGTCACGTGCGTCGATAAAGTCATCGTTCGATCAATCATGTAACGCGAGAATCATCCACGAAACGAGTTTTCTCGAAGAAGAAACCGATTTTGAAACATCCGAAATCGAATGCGAATGAGTGGAAACGAGTTGATTGCGAGAACGCTGAAAAGTTTCTCAACGACTTTCCAGCACAGAATTTGGAAATGACGGCTGTAATCGGCAGACTGACATGAACATCTGATTGACATTCCGTTTAGCGAACACAGTGCAATCCTTGACGTTGTGCACATTATGAACGCGTTCGTGACTTTCGTCATTGCTCGATTTGATTGACCTTGCGGTGAATTCAGTGAACGGGAATCGATTGAAATTAGAGTCCGTACTCACCGTATTCGTTGGTCGTCCAGGAGAATCCGCCGTACGGTGCCTTCAAATGGTCCCACTTGTGCGTGTAATGTGCATTGCGTTGAAGCTCGTTCAAGTAAAGATGAAACTTGGTGCTGAACAGGAAGCCTCCAGCCGTCCAACTCACCAGCAACACCAGCAAAATTTGTATCGTCCACATTCTCTCTCGAATCACGTCCGTCACTCTCGACTCTCGTCCAAACACTGACCACAATCCCGAAGAGATTTCAGAGTGAAAGACTCACACAATCGGCCCACGATGCCACACCAACTGGTCCACCGTTGGCTCGACGCACTGATTTTTATACACTTCGTTGGGTGCCCGGAATTCTTTCGTCGTCGGCCTCCGTGAACCCGTCAAATTGTCAGCAATTACAAACAAAAAACGATTAATTGAACCTGATTTTCGTACATTTGACGGTCGGCCGACCAACAGTTTGACTCTCTGAATGAATGTCGTCGATGTTAGAACACATTCTCTCGAGCGCCGTGTATTGACCGTGCGTTGTGTCAGAGCGAGTGATGTCGTTGTTATCGTTGAATCGTTTTACGTTCGTCTTTCTCCGAAATTTGTTCAGGTCAAATACCTTCTGCATTCGTTGCTTCAATTAGTTGAAACAAAAGGGACAACTTGACTCGCACTCGCTCTCTGTCGTTTCGTTTCCAGTTTGTCAGTTTGTTAATGCTTCTGTGGCATGTTTTCAATCATCTCGGTAGCACATCGTTCATCTTCATTAATTTGATTCGAGCGACGTGTGTCATCAATTAGGTGTCACCGCAAAGTGACATTGAGCCGATTTGATGGAATGATTCCCTTCCTTTGACGGGGCTAACGGTGATTTTCCGTTGATCCACAATGTATTTAATGGTTCTTTTCCTCTTAAACCCCTGAAATTTCCAACAAAATCGAAAACTGCGCCAGACACTGATGCACACGCTTACACTGATGCACGACGCGACAGCCGAAGCCAAAATGAAATGAAACGTTTTAATCAACTGGCACGCGATCAAGACCTCTGTTGGGTTTGCTCATGGTTGAATTGAGACTTCACCGATCATATCGCTCCGCATGCACAATTCGGCTTGCAATCGCGTACATGCTCGGCTTGTTAAGTCGCTCACATCGCAAGTTTATTTTGGCAACAACGAAATTACATAAAATTCATTGTTTGGACATCCGGCATTGGGGACGGATCGCCGAAAACGAGACGATTCCGTGATTTGAATGAAATTCGATGACATTTTTCTTTGTTCGACGCTTTGGCGTGAAGATCGATTGGGTTGAAATTCAAATGATCGTTGTGATGATGATCATCGGCGATCGCAATTTCGTGTTTTCGGGTGGACGCGAAGGCGATCGGTTTTTAGTTGAAAACGCCTGATTTTATGTGACAATTGTGATGGACGACTTGTGGAGAATTCACAATCGACTTGCGGCGATTGTTGGAGGTTGAAGCCAAATGGTTTTTTTCTTCTGTTTTTGTTTCGATTTAGTCTTGAGGAATGACCTAATGAGTCACTTCTTTATCCATCATCGGATGTGTTCATTAGTCTTTTAGAGATGTGTTTCGGTTGAACCTTTGACTTACTTTGGATGAAGACCCTCCAGATCATCCAAACTCTCGGAGGAAAAGTCGAATAAAGTCGATCAGTTGATAATTTCTTCGAATGACAGATCAATTTCTTGAAACCACCCAAGTCCACCCAACTGTGAAACATTCATCCACCAAATTCGATGGGAATCATCAGAATCTGCCAAATCATCGTCATTATCCATGTCATTCAACAGCATTTGCATACATAATCCATTAGTCGGCATCACTTCATCGCATTCATTCACAAAAACCGAAAGCATAAGGAAATGGTGAACGGCCACAGATTTGCAGCTTAAATTCGTCCATGATGGGCACGAGCGCTCGCGTGCGAAGCTTGTGGCAAGAGCAATTTCGTGCGCGACAAAAAGTCGGAAATCGTCCGAATTTGATAAAAATTTCCGGAAAACATTTGATAAAATCACCAATAAAATTTGATGATTTGATTGCATTTGATTTTGATTGATTCAGAACGAACTTAACATCAGCTCTGGTGAGACGAAATGTGATCTCAGCCGGAATACCATCGAACACCCCGGAAATCGACGGGCCATTAGTCAAACACAAGTGCTTTCTTACGTTCGATTGAGGATGAGGTGTCCGATTTTCGAACGCTTTGAAATCAATCAGTCCGTCGATGGCTCAAGTGGATTTACATATTTTTGAGGACAAAACACCGATTTGGAAAACCATAAAACTGATCGGTTGCTAATAGCGTTTGTAAACACAATTTTTTGTATTTTTCGGCCGTTTGTCAATTGCCGGTGGGATTTTGGTGGGATGACGTTCTCATTTTATTGCTTGTGGACGTGCGTCAATTCTGTTGTTCTTAAAACAGCCATCTACCCGCCAGAGAGCAACGGCTGTAAAAGACGTCATTTCACTGCGCGAATGATGGAAACATTCCGGGCAAAGGGCTCAGCGATCGTGCAGACAAGTGTCGTCGTTGACAAATCTCCATCTCACCACGTTGATCAACATCCCCAAGGTCTTTGTTATCAACCGCATCTGCTTGCGTCTCCGCTTGGGGAATTCTACAAAAGAGTTCCGTCAACGTACATCAATCGAATGAAACGGCATATTGTTAAATATAGACACATAATCCGCATAAAATTTATTCACAATTTTTCGGTCATTTTAGAAATAAAATACAAAATATATCAAAATGTCGGCGGCGGAAAAAAGGAATTACATAAGAAAAAAAGCGATTAAACCAAATATCACATGAGACGTACGAATGGTAAAGCTAGAATGAGCAAAGCAACCAAAATATCATTGAGCTGCGAGTGGGATGGGGGGATGAGCTGATGGGATGAGTTCGACGCATCAGATCGAGTTGCTCCAGTCTTGTTTGATCATGTCGGCCGCCTTCTCGGCAATCATAAACACCGGCGCATTCGGATGTCCGGCGATGATTTCGGGGAAAATACTGGCATCGACCACACGCAGACCACGTACACCGTAGACTCGAAGGCGTGGATCTACGACGGCACCTGGGTCATTGGCCGGTCCCATTTTACAGGTGCCCGAGTAATGGTAAATGGTGAAGGTGAAATGACGCGTATGACAGGCCCAATAGTCGTCGGTGCCGAAACCAAGATGAGCACAAGCTGGAATGGGGGTGGTGAGCACCCGAGCGTTAATCTTCCGCATGGCGTCCGTGTCCAGCATTTCGAGGGTCTTCTTGATCCCATTCACCGACACTTTCAAATCGTATCCTTCCGGATCGCTGAAGTAATTCGAGTAGATTTTCGGATAAACAAATGGACTGCGACTTTTCAACAAAATCCGTCCACGACTTTTCGGCCGCAACACCATCGGGAAAACCATGAACGCGTTCTCATTGCGAGCCTCCATCGGGCGGAACATTTCTTTATACAAATCGTCTTTGATGCCGAAGGTTAGCCGAAAGACGTCATTGGCGTGAACGGCTCCGGCCACATGCAGCAATTCAATATCCGGCCAAGCGTCCAAATCCTTCTCGTTCTCCATGTCGAGGAACACCAGCGCCTCACATCCACCGACCGAGGTCAATGGACCCTTCCCTTGGTTGAATTCAATCAGAGATTGTGGACCGATCATGGACGGGGACAGTGTCGTACTGTTCACTTTGATGGTGAGCGCTCCTGGAGCTGTGTGATCCATCAGATTGTAGCCAACTGCCAGATCAGCGACAACTGGAATCTTCATCTGGTCGAGATGACTTGCCGGACCGATGCCGGACAACATCAACAATTGCGGGGAATTGATTGCACCGGCTGAAACGATCACCTCCTTCCGGGCTCGAACATTGAAGTATTTCCCATTGCGTTTGTATCGTACGCCAATGGCGGTTTTCGTTTCTGGATCGATGATTACTTTCGTGACCATGCAGTTTTTGCGAATAAATAGATTGGGGCGATTCTTTACCGGATACAAATATCCAACATTTGAACTGTGACGTTGACCGTTTTTGGTTGAGGTTTGCAGGAATGCAGCACCGATTTGAGAGGGACCGTTGTAGTCGACGTACGGAATACCAAGCTCTTTAGCGGCACTAACAAACTGGCGGGCTGATTTCGATTTCCACTTCACTTCGGAGACAGCAATGGGTCCACCAGTTGAGTGGTAGCCAGGAGCACCGTTTTTCACTCGAAAATCTTCGACTTTTTTAAAGTACGGGAACACTTCCTGCCAGCTCCATCCGTAGTTGCCCAACTCAGCCCAACGGTCGTAGTCGCGACGATTGCCGCGTGTGTAGATCATGTAGTTTAGTACGCTTGAGCCGCCTGAGAGGGAGAAATGATTGTAATTGGATGGAGGAGGGGGACTGTGATGCGAACATACCCATGACTTTCCCCCGAGGCCAATTGCACCGATTGTTCTTCATGGCCAAACATGAGGTGTTGCTGCTCTGAGGACGATAGCCCCAATTCACTGCCGGATTCAACTGTAGAAAGTTCACAAGCAACGGAACGTCCATCAAGAGATTCTCATTGTCTCCGGCCTCCAACAACAACACCGACCAATTGGGATTCTCCGTCAAACGGCTGGCCAACGCACAACCGGCCGTACCCGCACCAACCACAATAAAATCAAATTCATTCTTGCTAAACGACTTTGACTCGTCCATATTCTCCAAAAACATATTTCGCCGGCTGCGCACCAAAAAGTCCATCACCGAAGACACCAGCGGCTGTTGCCCAACAACCATCGCTGGCAAGCAAATGATGCAAGCCATCGCCGTTAAACGATAGGAATTCATTATTGCTTTTTTCTAATACTTCTTTTTCTTCTTCAAAATCGTTGAACGCTCACGTGAAATGTCACTTTCAGACTGGTTTCCACACAATAAATTCATTCACCAATTTGACATTGAACCTGTCGGCACGAAATTCGCCGAATTTCCGCGAAATAAAAATTCTTTTCCCGAAATATATTGAAATCGATCGGTTTTTGAATAATCGAACGCGTCTTCGATCGAATCCGCCTGATTAAGCTCGAGCGACACACAACGACTGAATGAAATGCTATTCGAGTGGCGAGCGCTTCTTAAATGCGAGTTCTAGGTTTGCGCCGGTCAGCGTGAGTTGGTGACGACAAACACACACATCGCTATCGTCTAAGAATAAGCGCTTTTTTGGAAAACCACTGTTCAATGGCACAACCACCGATGTGGTCACCAAGCAGGTAGTCTTGGGCTTGTCGTCGGTTTTTGTATTCACGCACACGCACGCACACACTCACACAGTGACGCAGACGAAAATAGCCACCGGATGGCTTTTTGGCATCTATTTTTCGCTCGAGTCACAGATGATCGCTCGACGAGAGCCGCCACCGAAACCAGTTGCCGCTTTGTTGATAGTCGATTGGATGGCAGCGATGCCACGCTAATCTATTTTTATTTGACTTTTTTTTGTCAAAGGATTTGCACAATTGATTGCAACGATTTTCACGAAGTTGAGTTCCGCTGCTCTTGACCGCATGAGTGATCACTTCAACCTCCAGCCTAAGATGTGATTGATGACATTCAAAACTGCATTTCAAAATCGTTCCGATGGCATTCCTGCAATCCGGTGGATTGCGGTGCAATTGAACCTCGTCCTATTCGTGACATGCGTAGAAACTTGCACCCGAAATTTCCTCAAATCGAAGCACAAAAAACTTCAAGTCATTTCGACGATTATCGCCCAACCCATCCGACAATCCAGCGGTTTCGGTTAGCCAAATGGCCTCTCATTATCAAGTGGAATCTGGTTTGGAGAAAACAATCGTAAAGAAATCATCGAAGAAAAAATGGAGAAAAAATGTTTTTGTTTTGTTCGGTTCGGTCCAGACGATGACCAGCGATCGATAATTCAAGTCAAGGGACCGGTTTCGTCGGTAGGATTCCGCAACGACTGGGCCGGATGGGTATCTGGCAATTTGACGTCAACGCGGGACTGCATTTTGGACCATTGATCCACCAGATGAACGAGACCAATAAAACCACCCAAAAAGCGATTCCGTTCCGGGTGCCGAGCATCTTGTCACGCGAAAAGCATTGCCATTTGCATAAGCGGCTAATTTGAATTCGAATGTTTACTATCGCATTCGCCTAATCGCACATTTGTGACGTCACAGCAAAGTTGACTATCTGGTGCGTGCTTCTTTGCATGAATTTTTTCTTTGCTTTTTGTGGTCGGTGATATATTTGTTTTTCGGCTCGTAGAATTGTACCGTTTCCTTAAAGCATTCTTCGGATGAGTTGTGTCATCGTTATGAGACTAATTCCGTTTGTGCCGATTGTCTTCCTGGTCATCATCAGAATTGAGTTGAATTATAAACTGCATTCTCTTCCGAGAATTCTCCAAGCTCACAGTTTGTAATTCACGATTTCGCTGTGCTTTTCTACTTTTTTTCACCTCGGGGCAAATCTCAATTTTTTTTCTATTTATTTTTATTTAGTACTCATTCAATGATATTTCTAGGTGAAAAATCTCTCCGCAAGATTATACTTCTGGAGAAAGTAATCGATAACATGATGACAATGACAATGAAATGGCGATTGTAAATACTTCCCAATAAAAGAAAAAAAAAATAGAAGAATGAAAAAAATTCACGTATCTAATTGTCGATCAGATTGTGTTGCGAATTACAAATAACAGCTTTCAAGTAATGATATCATTTCTCGAGCAAATGTGTCGCAAATGTCTGTATGCAAGTTGATTTGCGGTATTGGAATGCAATCAAAGCGACCTTCGGAAGGTCAATAGCGAATCTCCCGAGTGGAAATACAATAATGTTAAGCCTCAAAGCGAGCCCTTCTGACATCGCTGCCTTTAAACTAATATTCCAGGATGTAATGGAAGAGGATTGGAGGGGGTTCCAAGCACAGAAAAAAATGACAAAAATTATATAAAAAAAAAATTGAAGCCCAACCGTTGACCACTAACTCATTTTCTCCAGCAATTCCCACTCGGGGCATATATGCTGTACTCAAGGCCATCAGCACCATCCAATCCAATGCTAAATTTAGACGTGCATGCGTGCCAGCGAGTCACCTGTGGTTCAATACCTTTGCGACGTTTGTTTTCGAAAAAGATTTGCGAATTTTTTGCTCGAATCCATTGAATGGGAGAGCTTCAGGAGAAAACCAGTCGCCGTGCGTGACCCGCAATCAAAGCTTTTAGGTCATATGCCGTCTCGTCGACACAATAAAATCATCGCCCAAACCGGACTCGATCCAGACTCAGCCGTTGTTTTAACATTTTTCATGATTATTTTTTTGTTGTTTTCTAATTCATCATCGAAATATAACGACGCAGGCTGGTGGATCGATAATCTCCTGAAATATCATGAGTTTCGAAAAAGAAATATATATTCCCATAATTGACCGCAGGCACTCTGTGGTAACGTAAAATGCACTTCGACACTGCGTAAACACCATCCGGGGATTTTACGTGTGAAACTTGCAATGTGCGTCGCGCCTCAAAAACAAACCCAGCCAAGTGAAGGGACTCGACCCAACAACGCAATCGAAACGATGGTGATAATCATCAGCGGTGTGACGCAAATTCCGCAGAAGGTTCCATGGAAGAGAAGCCAAACCGGTCACCAGTTGCATAGATCTCGATTTGAGTTTCTCTGAATTCCATTGTTGCTGGATGCATTCGTGCACTTCCCGGCCGATGACTCGGAGGATCTCATTCGACAACATTTCGAGTGCATTATTCGCAGTGGGCGTTATTCGAGAAGGAGAATTGCATTTTTATTTTCTTTTTTTTCGAATTGCATGAGTTGTGAAATGCACTGGTTGGGAATTCCCAGTTGGTTCGTTCACCGTTGATGAGCATTAACGGTCTCGAAGGTATTGTTATTTATTCGAATCGAACACGTCCGCAGCCAGCAGAGACTTGCCTGCTTTCAGGCGTTTTACGGTGTTCCATCAGCGCTCCAGCAAATAAATAGACTCAATCAACTCAACGATAACATTTTATTCGTAATTCAATTAAATCTAAATTTTATTAAATAATTTCAAACGGAAAATATCTTAAAAATTTTATGATAAAATAACAAAAAAAAAAATGTACAAGCGAGCTTGTGATGCAATTGACTTGCGTGGTGAAACGTGAACGGTTTTGCAGTGGCTGGAATGAGGAACAATCCATTTTATGCTATCGAACAAAAGACCTCGCCGCGCAATTACATTCAATTGTTTCGTTAAACACATTTCTCTATTGATTCGTTCAAAAGCGTCTCTTAATTGCTCTCCGGCATGACACTAATTGCCCAGAAGCCATCGACATGGTTTTCCATTCAATGAAATTGTTCGCTTCGGCTCAAAAACGTTTTGCAGAGGGTTCGCTCATTGCACAATTTATGGCACTCACACTCGCACTAACACACAAACGCACACGCACGCGCACTAACACTATCATTTCACTGCGTGACCGCGAATATCGACTGTCACACGGCGGGCACCACCGTAGTGACATCCTCATTGCCAAAGTCACTTTCGGTTGTCATTGTTGCGTTGTCACTGCGATCGACGGCCCATTTGGGCCGCAGCCAATCCTCTTTGATGAGATCCGCACCCTTCTCACCGATCATAATGACCGGTGCATTGGTATTACCGCTGCAGATGGTTGGCATGATGCTCGCGTCGATCACACGCAATGCCTTGATGCCGTAGACTCTCAAACGAGGATCCACAACAGCTGATCGATCCCAAGCTGGGCCCATTTTCGTAGTTCCCACCGGATGGTAGATCGTCATCGAGATCGTCCGGATGTGACACTCCAAGTAGGCGTCCGACAGAAACTTGAATCGCTTGCAGTTGGGCAATGGTCGTCGATAGATTCGCGAGCCGAATTGCTTGAAGACCTGAGCATCAGCGACGCGTATTGCAATTTTAGCACCTTCAACCAACGTCGCAATGTCGAATGGATCGTCAAAGTAGTTGGGATCCATCAGTGGATAATGGAATGGATTTTTCGATCTCAATCGAACCCATCCACGGGATCGCGGTCGCAACAGCAATGGCATTATGGTCCAACTGTCTTTGTTGGCGATCGGTCGGTAAACGTCCTGGTAGATACTTTCCTTGATGCCCAGCACTTTCTTGACGCGAGCCCCGGCATCGGAGTTGATCGATGCGGGCGCCATGTGGAATTGAATGTCTGGCCAATCCAGAGAGTGATTGCCCAGGGGTGTTGTTACGAAGCCTAATCCCTCGACGCCTCCCAATGTTGTCATCGGGCCACGCTCGTTGAGCACGTATTGATTTGTGAGGGAGGCCGGATTGAAACGATCTTGAATGATCGCCACTGGTTTGTCCACCAGCCACGTCATGCCACCCATTCCGACGTGGTCTTGCATGTTTTCTCCGACAGCCAAATCGGCAATTACCGGAATACCCATCTTTTGCAAGTGCTTCCGCGGTCCGAGTCCACTTAACATCATTATCTGCGGTGTGTTGATCGCTCCCGCCGACATGACAACCTCCTTCCGGGCCAAAACCCCTTGTCGCTTCCCATTTCGATAGAACTCCACGCCAAGAGCCCGTTTATTCATCGGATCCATGATGATTTTCGTGACGTGAGCATTCATGGCCACATGGAGATTCGGTCTGAGGCGAGCCGGTCGGAGGAATGCCTTGGCTGTGCTGCACCGACTGCCGCGACGTATCGTCCCTTGAGCGATCATAAAACCCTCCTGTTTTCCTCCGTTGATGTCACGATTCTCGTAGCCCAACTCAGTTCCGGCTTCCACGAAGGCCGCCACGAGCGGTGTATGCCACGGGGACTCCTGCACGGTCAGCAATCCTCCGCGGGAGTGATATTTCGTTTTGGCCAAGTACGGATTGCGATTGTCCTCCGACTTCTTGAAGTAATGTAGTACATTGTCAAACCCCCACCCGGGATTCCCTAGACCCTCCCAATGGTCGTAATCGTTGCGATTGCCCCGCACGTACAGCATGTAATTCAACACACTCGATCCGCCTGAAAGTGAAACCCCTCGAAATCAGTCCTTGTGTCACCGAAGCTGATGCGGACGACTACTCACCCAACATCTTCCCTCTCGGCCAATTGCATCGGTTATTCTTCATTCCCAAACATGACTTATTGCTGCGCTCCGTCTTGTAGCCCCAGTCCAATTTGCTCAGTTGCAAATAGGCGGCCAGCGAAGGAACCTGAAACGAAACCGTTCTCACATCTCATTCGATCAATTCGATTCAACAAACTCACATCGGAGATTTCATTCTCATCCGGGCCGGCTTCCAACAGCAAAACCCGCCAGCTCTTGATTTCGCTCAGTCGATTTGCGACCACAGCCCCAGCCGAACCGCCGCCAACAATGATGAAGTCATATTCGGGATACAACTGTTGCCGGTCGATCGGTCGTGATTCTGGATCAACGCGATCGTAACGGTAGTACGATATCGCCGCCAACATCAACGGGATCAACCATAGGCTGGTCGTCACAACGCCAAACGTCGATTTTATCACAGTCGAAGCAATCAAAATGTTCAGAACCATCTCGAGTGCGAGTGTCTAACAGTAAAATCCACAGAAAATTGGTCCTCTCTCGTTTTTTCGCTCACAGCGAATCAGTGCTTCTGCTCCGTCTCGCCTCCTATCGTCCACGGAATCTTCCGTTGATTGTAAATCTTTCCTTTCCAAAGCGATCGATGGGTCGGCTTGAACATTCTTGATTTTGTTAGAAGCCGTCGTTGAGCGGGAAGGTCTCTGAAAGAGAAGAATCACATCAAACTGGCGTCCGCACAAGGAAGTCCGATTCAAAAACCGACCGAATGTGCCGACTCTCAATCCAAACGGAAGAAATGAGACAAAAAATTCGAATCGAAATCGAAACACCAGACGAATTCAAGCGGCGTTTTATGTCGAATCGCATAACGCAACAGACAAAACCGGTATCATTAACTGTTACGAAATGCTTTTACTTTTTTAATTCAAAATTAGCATTTTGCATGGAAAAACGTCAAGCACCGCCCGTTGGCTATAGCGGCCGCTTGAAAAACTCACGACAAAATTATATAATTCAAGGACAAATGCTGGTAAAAACTAAAGGTCGATTCATTGTCTGAGACAATTGAACGGTGCGATTCGACCGTTGGCAAGTGTCACCGCACTGCAAAGCGCAAAAGGCATCAATGCGTGGCCCACTGAAAGAGTCTCGACTCTCGAGTCGACAACGGCATGCTCTGAAAACAAGCATGTTGCAATGTCCGCTCCAATTACCGCTATTCGATCTCATCGAAATCTCGCCCATCGATTTGGTAGCTCTCCGGTCCGGTCGATTCTCTCGTGTGGCCCGTCGACTCAACTCCAGTCTACCTGCGAACCGCACGTCGATTCAATTAGCCAAATCTCAAGCACAAATCAATGTTTGACAAACGCCACACAACACACAACGCGCAAAAATGGAAGTATAAACAAATTAAATTATCATCGGCATCGGCAAATGGTTCGGCGGTGCTGTGGCGACGTGCAAGTGAAAGTGGAATCATAATAGCCGTTTCGAACAAAAAGCCAAGCCAAAACGAATGAATGGAAACAAAATGACGACGACCACAACGAAGAAAAAAGACAACCAAAAGAGTGAGAGA
The DNA here is from genome assembly GCA_027564135.1 of Lestremia cinerea. NCBI lineage: Eukaryota > Metazoa > Arthropoda > Insecta > Diptera > Cecidomyiidae > Lestremia > Lestremia cinerea. Next base: position 140 of record JANSTV010055924.1, on the reverse strand, counting down.
GATAGAGATAGAAAAAAAAAACTGATTTTGTTATTAGGTAATCGATGGCTGGTTGGACCACGGTGATGGTCGTGCCTGCATCCGACCCGGTCGACACTATTGGACTTGACCAATTTCGTCGGTCGTCCATTCGGCTGGAG
>JANSTV010055913.1:0-12945 GCA_027564135.1 Lestremia cinerea | reverse complement strand
GATTAGAATTTAGAGATTGGTTCGATCAATAAACACATTTTCCCGAAGGTGCATTGCCCTTCACATCTAGATTTTTCTTCGCATTTTTATTTCGGTTCGGAATTTTTTGAATGAATTGGACAAGAAATTTCAAAAGTTTTCATGGAATCTTCATTGGATTCGATCCATGGATTGATCATTCGAATGTATAGACTTATTGATTGGCATTGAACAATGGACCGATAATGTTTGTTTTGGATTGGGCTGTGAAAAGAAACAGACATTTATTTGAGTGAGAAAAATATTACAATTTCAATTGCATGACGATGATAGTTTTATCCCCGACAAATCTGAAATGATAAATTTAGAGCAAACGCAAAGCAACAAAAATATTTGTGACAAACAACAACAATACGAGATGAATATGAAAATAATTACAGAAAAAAACATTGACTTTGAAATGAAATCAATAAAATATTATATGTTATACTGAGCTCCTGTGTGTTTGAGGTTCTGAAATCACTCAACTGCCCGCCCCTCGATTCCGGTGAAAATGATTATGAGAATCATGATGAAGTCGATGGTTCATTGACCATGGGGTTTCTATTCATTTTGGGAACCGGTTTTCTTGATCTTGATTGCCTAATTAATAGTCTCGTTTTGACTCACGATTCGAAGAAAGCAAAAGACGCGAGCTCTTCAAAAAGCCCGATAGCCTTGCGTCAACGAAATTAAATCTTCAAAGTAATGAATGCTCTCTGCTAAAGAATACGCATTTGGACCGCAACTGTCCGGGTAATAGCTGTAGGTGTTGACTACACCATGCAGGAAGTACTTGGTTTGACCTCCGATTTGCTTTGGAACTGCTAACCCGCTGCCGTTGTCGTTGTCGCAGTAGCCAACATCGGTTTTGTTGAGCGGGCCGGTACAAATGAGTCCTGGTGCCTCATAGCCGTTGAACGAGCTTTTCGCTATTTGCTTGCATTCATCGCTGTCCAAAATTGGCACAACAAGTGCATCCAGCGGAACGTACTCGTATACTTCTGGGTATTTCTGGAAGCCAAAGTAGAATCCTTGCTGTCCCACCGGTACGAAATCCTTTGGCCCAAACTCGAGGCAGATGGGTGCAACATTATTCCCGAAGATGATTCTTCTATCCAGAATGAACAAGGCAAGATCGCGGACCCGGGGCTTTGTATCATCGATATATCGAAAACCGTCAAGGCGAATCTCGCTCAACCCTACAGTTTGATTAGCCTCTCCAGAATAGGCTCCCTCTAACAGTACGCTACTCCTGACATCGCCAGCTAATACCCGAAATTTCGAAGTTCCGACGATTAAATCATCTAGACCAAACGTGCAATGAGCTGCTGTTATCACGAATCGAGCGTTCACAATCGTTCCACCACAAGCGTACCAGTATTCACCTTTGCCTGGATTAGATTTGGCCTCGATATATATGCCGACATGCCATGGAGCTCTCAACCGATTGAGAAGACTTTGTCTGCCATAATTGAATTCCTGAGTCGAATTCAAAACGCCACAAATCGGAGAGCAGGCTTGAGGTTTTGGCCACCAGCCTCTGGTTGCGTCGCATTCAATGAGTTGTGCAGCATTCTCACCTCGCTCGTAGCCCTTTTTGCAGACGATTTTGGCCTTTGTTCCATTCTTGGCGTATCCCGTGCATGACACCTCAACTCCGTCTGCCTCACAGGTTGAGGCGATTGTGATGCCCCGAATGGCAGACGTATCACATGCGGCTTCACATTCGGCCACCTCTTTCTGCCACTTTCCTTTAACACAGAAATTTGTGTCTTCGCCGATTGGCGGAAAGCCGTTCACGCACTTGTATCGAACGAGAGTGAACTCTTCCACCAAAGTTCCTTCAGCGATTCTGTATAACCTTTCGGAATCTTCCACCCATCCATTCTCGGGCACCTTTTCCATGCGACACCGTCCTGCGGAATAAATCTTTAGTATTATTCGATGACTTGAATTTCTCGGAAGAGGTTCCTACCTGGATCGATTATCTCGCATTTTGGCACGTCGGGTACCAAGCGACCTCCAACACAATAGCTGAGTTCCTTGCCGGTCAACAAGTAATTTTCGTCACACTTGAATCGCACCCCTCTCAGAGGCGGAATGATATCACCACGTGCGAGTGTCCGGCTTGCATTGAATGCATCCACAATTCGACCGTTCTCGTACATTGTATTCAAAACGCATTCAGTGGAGGGTCCTTGGTCGGCCGGCACAATTGGACTGACCGTCACATCATCCGATATGGAGTCGTTCGGAAGTAAGTTGTTTTCCGGGCGATGCAGTCGCTCGTAATTGCCGATCAAATCTAAATAGAACGCGATGTTGGTGAACTGGGAATATTGGCGCACTTCGCAGGTACTTTCGCTGGGAATGGCCGTGCTCACGATTCCCCTCAAGAAATGAATCGTTTGATTGCCATCTCCTAAAGTGGAAAGCACCAGACCTCCACCGCTGTCACCGCGACACACGTTCTCTCCCCCACCTTCAGAGCCAGCACAGAACTTGTCGCTCGTCACGATGAAGTTAATCTTGTTCTCGGCGAAACTCAATGCGCAGTCATGGCGACTGATGGACGACAACTCAACGCTCTTCAAATGCTCACTAGCATTGGCATCACCATCAACAGCATCGATACCCCACCCGGCAACCTTCATCGGCAACCCTGATGCTATCGTCCGGTCGTCGTACTGCAGATCATAGGGAAGGCAGACCGGAGAGATGTGCGGCTTGAACTCGATCGCATGCCGTAACACAATGACTGCGATGTCGTCAGCGTAGTTCGTGATTTCGTGGTTGTAGCCTTCAACGTAATGCAGGCTCTCGATCTGCCGATTCTGTTGCCAACCCACATCCACCGCGGCCGAATAGTCTCGCTTGGTTTTGCCGACCGCAATGAAATATTCCGAGGTGTCGAAGACCGCCCGTGTGTGAACATTCCAAAAGCAATGCATCGCCGAAACGAGGACACGAGCATTGAGAATGGTGGCTCCGCAGATTTGCTCGAAGCTTTCATCGTTTTTCTTGTAGATACCGGCGTGCCAAGGCGTCTCAGTTACATTGATCTTCCGTCCACCCACGATCAGAGGACGGGCTTCAGTGTAGATTTCGCCGCACACCTGCTCGCACGGCACCAGATCAGGCATCCATCGCCCATTTTGACCACATGTCACCTCATTTGTAGCCGAATGACGTCTTTTATAGCCATGCTTGCAGGTGACCGACGCAATCGTACCGGGCGGAATCCGTTTGGGACACGGAGTCAAATTACCGGAGCCATCGGACAGCTTGCAATTGAACGTCATAGTCACTCCGAAGACTTCCGCCGGATCACAGAACGCTCTGCATTCGGGCACTGGGTTCAGCCATTTTCCCTCGTCGCAAAAGTTTGTTGACTGACCGATGATGTGTTGATTCTCATTGCATTTGTATGCAATTACAGTGAAGTCCTCAACGGATTGACCAACAACTAGCGTCACTGAACCCATAAACGCTACACCATTACGCGGGAGCTCAGCAATTTGGCATCCACCATCAGCAGCTCGGACGGGAATTCCATCTGAGAATTTATTCCGAGTCATGCGGCCGGAATCGATGGAAAAACCCAGCATCGTCACTTACCGAACGCGACAAGCAGAATAAACACGCAGAACCGTTGAGCAACAGCTGTCGCTTGTTCCATTTTTGATGATCAATCACACATGAATCACAAACAACAAACAATGCAAAAAAAAAAAAATTGAAGTTCGAATGAACGGACCAGTCTTGTACAACGTCCACACGCGACTAGCTCCGAAGTCGAACTGGAAAGTGAGCAGAAACTATTGAATTCTCTTCGTGAAATCCGGTTTGACTCAATCCACTCTCCGCGTCTTTCGTGTAGATCGATGTTGAAAGCAGTACTGAAAGTTGAGGAAGAAAGAGAAGACGAGGTGCAATTGGCTTTGTAACACGATGAGTGCGATGTCATCCGCGTAGTACGTGGCCTTTCATACCTAACTTCTAATAAATTTTACGCTGCCTGATATTTGTATGATTCGCATTTGAAGGTCGCTGTGCTGATCTTGTTAAAATATCCAAAAAACAATGACAGAAAAGCTTTGTGTATTCTCAATAATTCGAAGCGAATACAAGGACATTTTCATTTAATAACAATATTTTACGGCATACACGACAGATGCGACTAAACTATTGTCTGTGTAATGCCTCAAGCCGGTCTTCGATCATCGTTTTCACTTCAGCAAAACACTCCAAATATCCAAACGATCCATTCCATTGTTCCGGTTGCACTTGATTTTAAGAATGCGACAGAAGAGATTGCACAAATCAACTGAATCGAAAGGGTTCAGAATTTTGCCGGTTGCGAACAATGGGCCCTTCGCCATGAAAATGGCTCGCATCGATTCAATGTCATTGTCGTAGCCATCGATCCCGTACTTAACGAACGGCGTGAATGCCAGACCGGCGAAATTCATCTGCGTCAATTGTGTTTGCAACGGGGGCATGTTGGGCATGCCAGGTATGGTTGGGATTCCAGGTGCGCCGGGTATGCCAGAGAATCCAGGTACACCCAATGCCTGCCCATAAATCTTCGTGTCATTAACGAAATCCTGGAAAGCATACTTCAAATCTGCCACAGCCAAAATCGGTCCGAATCGCCTTGGATTGTTCATATTCCACTTGGTCGGCAAGGTTTGGCGATTGTAAACTTTGAAGTGTCCCTGCGCCTTTGCGGCGACCGTTAGATTTACAAACAAAGCACGTTCCATGGCTAGAAGGAGGTAGTTAGAGCAGTGCCCAGTTCAAACTCACAGCACCTACCTGGATTGGAGGGCACTACTTGCAAGACCGGTGAGGACCCATAAAACGTATACATCCCGGGCGTCAAGAACTGAGTCAAATCAATGATATTTGCCGAACCAACACTATCCATGCCGTGATCGGACACGATGATTACATTCACGATGGTATCCAGTTTCATTTCCACCAATTTCTGTTGCAAATACTTTGTCAAGTTGTCGAGTTGGGTAATGGTGGCCAAGACCTGAAGAAAGTTTCATTTGAGACCCCGCAAATCACATACGGTTTGACTTGCCATCGTGGAGTCCGGATTGAAAGGTTGTCCGAACTCATCTGGTTGCTCGATGTAAGCCATCACCAAATTGGTAGGCATTTGGTCGTGTTTGAACCAGGACAATGCCACGTTAATGCGCTCAGTCCATGGGATGTTCTTATTTTGTTCCACGGTGAATGTGCAGGGACGACCAGCATAGCGGTAATTGCTTCCGGGCCACATCATGCAGCCCGAACGTTTTCCAGCCAATTCATTGAGAGTCTTGAGAAAAATTTGCTCAGAAGTGTCCTAAGGGGAGGTCCTTCTGCTTACCCAAATCGGAAGGATTGATTCATCGAGATGATAAAGATTGAAGTTAGTCGACAGCGAGCCCAATTTCGAATCAAATACCGTGTCACCTAGTACTCCATGAACGCCTGGGTAAAATCCTAAAAGGAAAGCTATCCTCAAGAATCTGCTTTCGAAAATCCCTCAGCTTACCAGTAGCAATGCTGTGGAGGCAAGGAGCCGACTTTGTTGGGAACACTCCTCGCATGTACGGCGCGTAGACACCACTCTGACGAAATTGGCTCATCGAAGGTGACAAATTGCGTTGAAGATAATCCGGGCGGAAACCTCCATAGGATACAATAAGCAACCTTGGATCCGCTGCTGTCACAGAAACTGGTCTAACTTGACCAGCCGAAAAATGCTTGTTGAGCAAAAATGCCAACCACAAAAGCACAACGAACTTCATTGTCTCGATGTCACCACAAATACTCAACGAAATTCAGACTTAAAATGTCGCCCACAATCCATGTCACCTGCTTAAGTAGTTCCGTCGAAACTGTTCAACTTTTTATTTGCTGATTAAATCAATATTGTTTGACTTTGACGCTTTCAAATTGATTGAGTTTTCATCTATCTCCAAATTAGAGTTCGTAATCAACGGAATTTGTTATTGTTTACCTTTGAACGCACGTGCAAGCGCAAATACGATGGATTTGGCTGCTCTAAAGAGGCGTGTTCCGGGGACAGCCAATAAGTTAGGACAACAAGCCTTGGAATGTCATTAATCCATACATTAGTGGATTGACTTGTGAAGGTTGACATTCAGAAATAAAACACAGTAAATTTGATTGCTTCGGGGGGAATCGCTGTTTATTTTGATAAAAATACTTCATTTGGAATGTCATTGGCTTTGATGAAGACTCGCCCCAATTGGCATCCATGTGATGTATCTGCACTTGCGTTCCTCTATCATGCTCTGGCCACAAGAAGTACCTACTCTTGCGGCATCGTTATCACAAGCAAGCCTCATATGTTTCAGCGAGGAATGCCCTCGCCAGTTAGCCTATTTCCACCTCTTCCACGAAACCATACAAAGCTCCCATCACCAAGCTTCCACCAGCGTCCGTTCACAATTTGCTTGGAACCGTCGACTCAGATCGATATTTCAGCAGGAAATCCGTTATGAACCCAGCCAAACGTTCCGGATTGTTCAAATGCACGTGATGCGTCCCTTCGACGTAATGCATGCGGAAATTCGGTTTCTTCTTCATAACGGCCAGTGTCTCATCGACATATGGTTTGTAGTCGTTGTTCAGCACGCTCGACCCTCTGGCCCGGATGAACAAATACGGCACTGAGATTCGTCTGGCCAACTCCAAACTGACAGCGTGACTGAAATGCATCGTTTCCATGAACTTCACTCGACTGTCTCGTGAGAAATAGAAATTTCCCGGACTCTTCGTCGACGGCAGAACTCCTCTCGTTAGAAGGAACTGTGCCTTGTCGGCATCAACGGAATTGCCTTCGGCAACTTTCTCAACCAACACTTCTGGAGTGTAGGCTGGTGGTTCAGAGCCAGGAATTTGGTTTCGAGCATCAGCCAGCAATGCTTGATTGGCACCATATTGGAAGGTGTTGATGGTAACGACCGGAGACCAAGCTTGAGGTTTCAATGAGTCTAATCCCACGACCAGATCGACATGCTTGGGGAAAACGGCCGCGTATACGAAAGCAATGATCGCTCCCATTGAGTGAGCAATCAAAGACAAGCGCTCCCATTTGAAGTGACGACGAAGGTTCTCCACGAGGAAGATGTATTCGAAGTAGCTGTAGAAGAATCCGTCGGGGTAACGCGAGGACAAGCCATGTCCCGGAAAATCGATGGCGAGGTAGCTCAAGTGCCTTGGCAGCAATGGAATCAGGGTGTCAAAGGATCCAGCATTGTCCTGCCATCCGTGCAGCATGAGAATCGGTCGAATGTTCTTTGGTCCCCACCATTTTGCGGCAATTTTCCCATAAGGCTGTTTGATTTCAATTTCCTCAACGGGAATACTCCTTTGAATCGCCATTTTCTTCGATTTTTTCGGAATGAAAACTCCTAAAATTCAATTAAAATTGGATTTTATTAACAAAAAAAAAAACATAAATACTTTCATTTCTATAAATAACATAGTACATTGAGGAGGCAACGATCGAACATTCTTTAATTCTGTCGATTTCTTGTTATAAACTCCGATATCTGGGCACTGGCCACCGCTGGATCGGTGAGATGGAAGTGATGAGTGCCCTTGATGGTGGACCATTCGAATTTCGGATTCGATTCGGTCAACACGGTGATCGCCTCATCGAAATATTTCTTGTCTTCATAATACGGCGAGTCGCTTGCTTTGATGAATAAATGAGGGATTTGAATACGTTTCGATAATTCGATAATCAACTCTTGCGGATAATGCACGAAATTGAAGACTTTCAAGCGACTGTCGCGACTGAAGTAGAATTTGTTTGGTTCGGTCGATGAAGGGCGGATAGCTCGTTTCAACAACATTGGTGCAGCCTCTTTTGTGATGGATCCTCTCGTGCCCTTCACCCAGCGGTCAACCAACTCCTCATACGAATAGCTCGGAGGTTCAGTTGCCAATTGGTTTCGTTGATCGGTCACGACAAACTCATTGCCCATCTCGAGCAAGTGTTTCAGATTTCGTTCAGTTGTCCGAACATGTGGCTTAAGGACGTCTATTGCGACATACAAATCACACCGCTCGGGAAATAGACCTGCATACGTGAAGCATAAGGCCGATCCCATCGAATGACCCATTAACGAGAGATGCTCCCACTGATATCGATTGCGCAGAACATCCAAAACGTGAAGAATATCAGAAGTGGAATAATACAATCCGCCGGGAATGCGCGACGAATATCCATGACCGGGAAAGTCCAAAGCCAGGTAGCTCAGATGTTTGGGTAGCAATGGGATGAGGGCATCAAAGGAACCAGCATTATCCTGCCAGCCATGCAATGCGACAATCGGACGAACATCTTCCGAACCCCACCATTTGCCAGCTATCTCACCCCACGGCAATTTTATTCGAATTTCTTTGGCCTTCAAAAGAGATATACATTCATCGATTAACACGTTTTCACCGTTTCAAAACAATTACGAATAAAATACCTCCAACGCGGCTGGCAATTCATCGGCGCAAATTTTGGTGGTTTGCAATCGTTGAGCTTGAATGAGAATTCTCGATGATGTTGATTTGATTTGTGACCCGATTGGTCGAATATTACAAAACTGTTTCAGCATTTCACTTTTGTTTTTCGTAATTGCCGAGTCTGGAAAGACGTAAAAATGATTGACACAATTAATTTAGTTGTTTTTGCGAACGAAAGAGAACTTTGACTGTTTGGACTTCGCAACCTTGCTGATGTAACGCACGTGAGATATTTCGCATGATCGCGACCACCGTATTGTTTTAATGACGCGAGTTCCGGCGATAATAAACAAGAGATCGTAGAAAACATGATAATTCAGAGCTACTCACCGATTTATTGGTCTGATTTGGAGGCGATTTGACAACTAATCGATCGTGAGGCCAAACAATTCACTTGCCTTCGTAACGATCCACTTTTGTGCACCGTCAATGAAATACTACTTGTCATTGTTAGTCATGATTTTCATGAAAGTCTATCGTATTGTCGTCATTAAAAGCACGACTAGCGCAGCTGATATCAATGTTGCGAAGTTTGAAATGTCAAATCGGAATTTTCGCCCGGTTATGGCCAACTTCGCTCATTTCTGTCATAGACATCGAGCGTGATGGATGGTATGCTTGTTGCTTTTGAATGGGAATCGTTTTGAATCGACCGTTGCAGCGTTGGACAGGAAAATTACATTTACTTCGAAAATAATTCTATATAATTTTTTCTCAAATTCAAATCAATTATGAAATTTTTTTAAATTTTTTAATGAAATAAATCCGTCTAGCTCGGTCGATGTTTCGTTAAAAATTCCGAGATTGGCTTACTGACGGCCGTCGGGTCATTCAAATGAAGGTGATGTGTGCCATCGACGGCGTAAAACTCAAGCTTCTTGCCTGCTTCAGTCAACGCCTTGAGCGCATCATCCACAAACTCCTTTCTATCATGCCGTGGCTCAGAGGTCTTTATATACAAATGCGGGGCTCGAATGCGTTCCCCTAATTCTCTCAACAAGCTCACATCATAAAGAAAGAAATTGTAGAATCTCAGCCGGCGATCACGAGTATAGTTGAATTTATTCGGATCAGCTGAAGATGGGCGAATGCCTCGTTGGAGTAGTAATGGGGCGGCACTCTTGCTTACAGAGCCATTGCTCGCGTCAACCATGCGATTCATCAGTACATCGTAAGAGTAACTCGGTGGTTCTGTATTCATTTGGTTTTCTTCATTGACTCTGAATAACTTTCGTCCCATATCGGTTATGTATCTCGTGCGATTCCCAATCGTTTGCGTTATTGCAATGAGAAAGTCCAAGCTAACGAGTAAATCACAATGCTCAGGTTGGATGGCGGCAAATGTGAAGGCTGCTTTGGCTCCCATGGAATGAGCCATCAACGAAAGACGCTCCCATTGATAGCGCCGCCGTAGGTCGTTTAGGATGTAATACACTTGAACGCTCGAATAACACATTCCAGCGGGAATGCGTGATGAAAATCCATGACCGGGAAGGTCGAGCGCTAGGTAACTCAAATGTTCAGGTAGCAATGGGATGAGGGCATCAAAGGAACCAGCATTATCCTGCCAACCGTGCAATGTGACAATCGGACGAACATTTTCCGGACCCCACCATTTGCCAGCTATCTCACCCCACGGCAATTTTATTCGAATTTCTTTGGCCTTCAAGAAAGAACCACTTGAATTAATTCGGTCGCTGAGACACACGGAAAGTTGTCACATTACCTCCAAGGCGGCAGGTGCTGTGATGTTTGGTTTATTGGTTGCCCATCGATGACTATGCAAGTGAATTCGAGCTGATGGCCAGATCAGTCGATCTCTGTAAGAACGCCTCAACATTTTCCAGTTTGAACCCTCTGGAAGACCGTGTTGAACTGATGTCGCCACAGTGGGCAACTTAAGAATTCATTTTTTTCCATTTCCATTTTTTAGCACCGATCGTGTTCTGAAAACATAAAACCAGCGTTTATTACGGCTTAAATCGTGATATCATCACAAATGAGCCACCATAAAAACGGTTCGAAAGAAACCAAGCGGTTCTCATTTCAAATTCTAAGGTTGTTGGCCTCGAATGGCTGTCGATTCAAAAATGACAGTTGCGGTAATAGAGCGAACTGTTTGTCCCAAACGAACATTCAAACTGTCATAATCCAACCGATCAGAAACACCATCAACACTCACTCGATCTCTCTCTCTAACGCACATCAATCTATCGCACGTCATCACTAACCATCTCTTTCGATCCACTCTGTTTTCAGTTTTGTTATGTTTTTCGCTTGAACTCGACACCAAACACATTTGAATTGAATAACCGAAACGGCGGCCGGTCGAATGCAGAAAATACAATTTCATCGAAAAATCCAATAAAATTCAAAATTTTCAAACGTGACAAAAATACCGACAACAAACCGATTCAGAGTGAAATTCCACAGAATCCCCAACAAATTCGATCGTCAACGCATGTGGAGAACGGATTGCAGTGAGTATATATTTTGGATAAAAAGAGTTCGTTCAATTTTCCGTTCGACGGTCGTGTTGTATTGTTCGGCACCGACCGATATTCAAACGCATTCGTCGCGATTGTCTGTTGTGGCCGAACATTGTTAGTTTCAAAGTGAATAACCGTTACTGTTTCGCTCAAATCATACTGTTTCGCTGGTTTTGCGATTTTTCGTTTTCGAACAAATTCTTCGGTTAATTTTTCATGGATTATTGTGAGTATCAAATCGATTTTCAATCAATCACTCAGTTATTGCAGGAGGTTAGTTTTGGTCAAACAAATCAAACGCAAATTTCTTTGCGGCGACTACGTGCGGATCCATCTTTTTGCTTTTATTTTGCATTTCTACTTTTGCTGTGATACTTTTGTTGTCGACAATTTTCTTGTGATTTTCCGTTCATTTGGTGTTGAAAGTGCCTTTTCCATCGACTTTGTCTCAAATCCGAACCTTTCAAAACAAAAGTTGTCGAGTTCAAGCAATGCCACATCGGTTTTATCATTTCTAACCTAATTTCCGTCAAAGTGTCAGATTGGAAAGCGATAAAACAACCCAAATTATCCGATTCAATTGAACCAGCTTCCAGTCCATGTTACTGACGAGAAATCTTCCTTGGCTCATCCAGTCACTGCCGATCCCCCATCAAAATCCAATGCCGACATCGTCTTCAGTCCACCTGCAAAACGTGTTAAATCGATTCGCGACGTCTCTCCCAAAAACGCATTCCTCCCCATTCATCACGCCCGAAACGCTTCAATCACCTTCAGTGTCACGCTCTGATTTCAAATTCGCATAAATTCGCTAAACAGGAAAAATCATTTCCTCACCGGTTCCACCACAGTGGAAAGCGGATTGTTCCGCAACCGGCGCGATGACAATTGACATGAGAAACACATCTTGCATCTTGCACGGAATCGTGTCGGTCGCATCGATTGACAATAATTTATGTGATGAGAATTGGACAGAATGGCTGTCAAAATTCAATCGACAACGATTTATCGGAGCGCGAAGGGAAAACGCGGCAACCAAAAATCACTGAAAATTGGGGTGGCTTCGGATAGGTCGATTGTTTGTCGCAAAAGTAAATAAGCCAAGTAAATAAAGTGAATGTCTTGAGGTCGAAAGACGACTCACCGAAACGACAACCCAAAATCCCCGCACCAAAAGAAGATACATTTCTTTCTACCTGGACATCAACCGAATTAGACATAAATCGTATCGGCAAAAAGAGAAGAGAAAAAAATCGCTGTTGGGAGAAGAATGAGCCAGTCGTAACCGACTTTACCCATACCAAATTTCGATATCAAGCAAGAAAAAAAAATAGAAAAAAAAGAAGAAGAAAATCGGAGGTAAACGCACAATAAACGATAATGGTTTACTTGATTTTCTTCTTTTGGGATTTTGGGTTCTCTCGGATCAATCACAAACATGTTCACACAACGGTCGATCCGCCAGTGTGTGTGTGAGTGTAAGAGTGTGATGGTGTGTGTGTGTCCTCACGGGGCGCGTACACGCCAACAGACAGACTGACACTAACTCACTCACAACAGCAGCGAAACCGACGACGACGACGACGAGGACTGACTGGGTCTGAAGTATCCAAACAAGCACAGCCAACAGGCAAAAGGCGATGCAACGATGACCGACCGACAGCGAACAAGAAGCGCTGTGACGAAACAGCTGCTCTCATTTCAAAGAACGTACCCGAAGAACATTCAATAATCATATGCGTTGCCGCGCTGAGATCACAACTACATGCACGCGGAAGATGAACACGATGAGCATGTGGGGTTGAACCAGAAATGCATTTTCGGTGGATCAATTCGATTTCGGGATTTTCGGCTACCTTCGAAAACGGTAATGGTTTCATCGTTG
>JANSTV010055902.1:0-12946 GCA_027564135.1 Lestremia cinerea | reverse complement strand
TTTGTTCAAAATTACTTCCAAAATTCCGATTTTATTCAAGAAAATGCTTCGATGTGAAATTAAACCAAAAATTTTGTACGGAGCAAATCAAAAACCTTCAAAACGGTTTCATGACGACACTCAGAGCAACCATGAAGGCCATGATCCTTGTGGTGATTTCCGTTCCATCCTTTTGTTTGACGACAAGAACAAGCCAGATTTAATCCTGCAAGCGTTGGAGCATTCTGATGGAAAGCAGAAGAATGAATTCCGAATGCTGCACTTGCGCGACAGAACAAGTTTTGAATTTGATGGAAGACCAGAGACCAAAAACGTCCTCGTCGCATTCAAGCAGTTCTTGTAATTGAAATTATAGCAGAATCTCTGAATGTTTAATCGAATTTCTTCCATCTTCAGAGAAAAACCAGAAACGAATCTTCACTTGAAATTCAACGACCGATTAAATACGTAAGCTTAGCTCATATCGGCAGTCTATGAGCTCTGGATGTGAGCCATTCACACCTTTCAGATTTGCCAAAACAGAAGAAGGTCAGCACTGTGAGAAACTTGGAGGATTGATTCAAGTTTTCCGCCAGCTTCATAGCAGCAACAAGGAATCAATAGCAAAAGCTGTTACGATACGTATCGTACGTAATCGTCTGCCGGTGTTGACATTGGGCAACACGAGAATGACGAGGCAGTCATCATCACGAGCTAAACGCGGTCGCCCGCATATTAATTATTATCAATAAATAATTGTCGAATCATAAAATCATTTACTGAGTTTGTTCTAGCAAACATCGTAACAAAAGCCTTGTAAGTACTCACGTTAGATCCAAAACAACGAGTCAATCCCATTGAATTCAATTACAGAACTTCTTATCCGGATGAAACGTCCAAGATAAAATTTCGAGCGGAAACGATAGAGATTTATTCGCCATCTGCAAGGGGTTTATCTGATAATGATCGTCTGGTATTCCTGAAGGCAATGTGAGATCTTCATTTCATGAGAGGTGATTTCGATGACTGAGTTTATCCAATTCCAAATTGAGATATTACGAGAATTTCTATTTGGTTGCGGAAAATTTTGACAAAAAAGAGGATTCACAAAAGCAACCCAGCTTGGTCAGCCTATTGACTGACGAAGAACAGCTCAATCTCTTGAACGAAATTTATTCGAGGCTAGTTGACCTCCTAATCATCATTTGATCATCAATTCATGAAATTGAATCTTACAGAAGGGACCAGGCGTCCTTCGACAAGGAAATCGTGGCAGTGTTTCAAGCATACGAGTCATAAGCTGTGCAATGAACCTCGAATCAATCAACATCCTTGCGATTTAACATTCAAACAATCCTTAAAAAAAAACTTCATTCAAAATTAAAATGCAATTTATTCAGTGAGTCTTCATGTGCTTCGTCAAAAATTTATTCTCATAGAAAATCTTGGAGCATATCGTACACTCAAAGGTCTTGTCAATGATTCCGTGTTGTGCCCGTTGATGCCGCTTCAAATCCACCTTGAATGAGTAGGCTCGATCACAATTGCTCTGATTACATTTGTACGGTTTCTCGCCAGTGTGTTTCTAACGAATGAAAATAAAAACGCAAATTATGATTGCCCAACCTCAAAAATTGTGTCTTTCGTACGCTTACCCTCATGTGAGGCCGTATATTACAGAATTTGCTGATCGCTTTCTTGCAGATATCGCAGCTGTACGGTTTGATGCCAGTGTGTTCGTTGATGTGCTCCTTCAAATGGTACTCCGAGTTGTAGCCCTTGCCGCAATAATCACAACGGAATCGCCGATGGCCCTCGTGCACCTTGCGCTTGTGCTCCATCATGTTGCCGAGCGTTGAATAGACTTTCTTGCAAATTTCACATTCCGTTGATGGTTTCCATTCGTGAACGACTCGTTTGTGATGCGTCATCGTTTTTTTTGTCCAGAACATCTCTTCGCAGAGGTCGCATTGAATGCTTTTGGGCATATTTCGCGGCAAAGTCACTTGTTTCTTTTCCACCGGCAATGAGAACTGGTCTTCCTCACTAGACACGTCAGAAAATGGCATCGACGGCCAATTTATCGTAGCACTAAATTCATCTGAAGGTGAAATTAAACGTTCGAGAGACGATTCTCTCTGTTTCGTTTGGATACTTGTTTGATTCCGCGTATTCGGACGGGACCTCGGAACATCAGATTGGGTCAATTTCGTAGCCCTCCTTCGTTTTGTTTCCGGTTTCACTCTCATCGCCTCTTCATGAGTTCGAACAGCTCTAGTAGATTTTTTGGCCTTCTTAGGAGGAACCTTCGGGCTTAGTGGAGGTATTCGGACTTCCTGAATCCTTTCCGTCTCAGGGCTGATTAAAGGTATCTGAATCACTTTAACCCTTTCTTCGTGTTCGTGTTCCACCTTTGCCTCAACCGCACTCCAGCTCAAAATGCATTGCGGCCTACATCCCCACGATTCATGCAACTCAAATATAAGATCCCCGATTATGAACACCAGTTTGGTGCAATTCCCACATTTTCGTTGAACAAAATGCGTAAGCAGATGGTCGTTTCGCTCTATTCTCGTGGCGAAACCGTCCCTGCAAACATCACAATAGAACTCCTCGAAAGGCACTGAAATCAAGAATGAACGATTAGAGTTCGCCCGAAGGGCCTTTCCTGAAGCAATCACCTTCATGTTTGATAGAAATTTCTTCCAATTCCGTCATCTTGTCTCGATCTTAATCAATCCTCGAAAGAGCCTTCCTATTGTTTACAAAACAAAAAAGCTTCCTTCCAAAATGTGACAGCCAAGTGTCAGTGTTGCCACACTACGGACGTAGAAGTCAAACGAAAGAATGCATTTGAAAGTTTAACGTGTTCAGTTGCCCCAGTTTCATCAGAATCCTATTCCGATATTCGAAATTATTGAGTATCAGTTCGGGAGGTTTTTTATGTGTTTCCCTTCCATTATTTGAACTTGTTAATGGTCCATTGAGCCATTCACCTCACAAATCCAGTGTTGCCAAACAATAAAAAATAAAATCTGTGCTGCATCGAAAGTGGGGCATTGTCTATAGACCCTCCCCAGCCCCAATGAAACCCGAATCAAAGACTCCAATCTCGCTCAAATCATCTTTATTTTCGTTTTAAGAACTCAAAGTTCTTTGTGTCAACAGGTTCCGATCGAACCACGCCTAAATCCCTTTGTGCGTTTCCAAATGCTTTGTCAGGAATTTATTTTCATAGAAAATCTTTGAGCATATCGTGCATTCATATGTTTTCGTGATGATGCCATGCTGAGCCCGTTGATGTCGTTTCAAATCGATTTTGTACGCATAAGCTCTATCACAATTCTCAATTTCGCATTTGTATGGCTTCTCTCCTGTGTGTACCTGGAGAAAGGAAGAGATTCCATTCAAACTCATTCACCCCTTTGCCTGCAATGCCTCCAGGACACTTACCCGCATATGAGCGATCCTAAGCATCTCCTTCCTAAACGACTTGCCGCATACCTCGCATCGATACGGTTTGTCTCCCGTATGGATATTGATGTGGTCATTCAAGTGATAAAACGAATTGAATCCTCGACCGCAACTGAAAGAGCAAATTTGATTAAATTCGTCTCGCAATTCCAACGCCAACGAACTCACTAGCTGCAAATATATCGTCGACTCTCCGAATGTGTGTGTTTGTGTGTCGTTAAATTTCCAACCGATGAGAATTTCTTGCCGCAAATATCGCATTTGGTGGACGGAAGTTTACCATGGACGGCTTTCTCGTGAATGCCCAACGAGCGTTGAGTGCGGAATAGCTCGTCACAGAGTTGGCAGGGAATCGTTTTGTCTGATTGGCGGCCTCTTCTCTTGCGTTTTTCCGGCTCTGAAGGAACGTCCTTTTCGGAATCATCCGATTCGGATTCGTTTGTTGGCACCAATTTCTCGGGTGACTCCATCGAGTCATTGTGCTCGGAGCTCGACTGATTGAATTCAGTTTCTGATGAAACCTCCGTAATTTTTCTTCTCCTTTTGCTTCGTTGATGTGGTGGCATTTCCGAATTGCCCTGTTCATCATCGTCACTGTCTTTGTAGTTGATGGTTTTCTGCGAGCGTCGAACCTTTCGAGGTGAATCGTCTAATGAAGGTACAATCACAGTTTGCGGAATGGATTCAGCATCCTCATTCAGACTGATGTCATCTTCTTTGTTTTCAATGAAAAATTCACTTGTCTCTCCTTTCAGCGACATTTCTGGGCTCGCTATTACGTGCTCACTGTGCTCACTGTGCTCGCCCAGGTCACCGCATTTCCACGATTCGTGCAAATCAAACACCAAGTCACCTATGATAAACACTAGTCTTGTACATTTCTCGCATTCCTGCTGGACAAAATGGGTCATCACATGGTTGTTTCGTTCGCATCTTGTCGGAAAATTGGCTCGGCAAATATCACATTTGTAATCCTCAAGGGCTTCAACTAAAAAGACACAGATTTCAGCGATGGCAATTGTGAAAGTCGTCACGGGCTCGTCGAGAATCATTAAATACCTTCGTTTTTTATGAAAAGACGCGGAATCGCCTCTAATGTCGTCATTTTTTTCACGAAAAAGAAAACATTTAATTTCGAAAATGAATTTTTCTCTCAGAAAACTACAGCCTCCGTTTGTTTTGTTTGTTGATGCTGCTCCTACTGCTGCTACTACTGTCAAACATGATCAGTGTTGCCACACTGAAAACATCAATCATGATTTCGAATGGAGTTTTGGCGTGAACCTACTTTGGGCATTCTCGATTTAAATGAAACCTAGTGCATTCTACCTGATTGATGACACGAGGCTCGAAAAACGAGTCGAATGAAAAGAGTGGTTCTTGTTGAAATTGGATTCATTTATTTCACTTCAATTTTGAAATATTTCAAATATTTTCAAATAATTTCTTGGAAACTAATTTTTTTTTGAAAACGATTTTTCCTTCAAATTTTCCCTTTGCCCTGTCATCCCCAATCGACCCACCCTATCTGTCCTTGTGCGTTTCCATATGCTTTCGCAAAAATTTATTTTCATAGAAAATTTTCGAGCAAATCGGACATTCAAAGGTTTTCGAGAAAATCCCATGTTGACTGCGTTGATGTCGCTTCAAGTCGGTCTGATAAGCATAAGCTCGTTCGCATTCATCGATACCGCATCGATATGGCTTGGCGCCGGTGTGAACCTGTGGGGTTGAATGGGAATTTCAGTTTGAAATGAATTCGAGTCACGGGTACATCTCCATCTCACCCTCATATGATCATTTTTGCCGGAAGCTCGACTGAAAGTCTTTTTACAAATTTCGCATTCGTATGGCCTCTGTCCAGTGTGCATCTGTTGGATAACGCAATCGATTAGAATTCTAGAAAAGAAACCGTTGAAGTTATCGTCAAACTCACATTGATGTGCTGCTTCAGATTGAAATGCAGATGAAAACCTTTCCCACACCAACTGCAAATGAACCGTTTGCTGTCCGAATGCGTCTTCTTATGTTCCTTCAAATAGGTTGGCGTTTTGAATATTCGCTTGCAAATGTCACACTCCGTTGATTCCAATTGCCCGTGAGCGGTTCGTCGATGAGCCACCAATGTGCTTTTACTTCGAAATATTTTGCTGCACAAATCGCAGGGCATCGGTGTTTTAACTTCAGCCGGTGAAGATGGTCCAGCCTTGATTCGACGAGTTGTTTTGGTTTTTTTTGCTGGAGAATCCAACGTTTCACTATCCTCTTCGGGATCTTCGATCGGAATGATTGGCTCGCAGACATTCGCGACGGTCTCAATGGACATTTCCACAAGGCAATTTTTACTTTCTTCGTCGGCAATATCATTCATTTGAATGGCATCCGTTGAAAGAACTTGGATTGATTCCTGTTTCGGCATCAATTCTGGCTTAAATTCTATATCGAGCTGGTGATTGCGATTGGTTGATCGTTTAGGCCTTTTCTTTGGTTTGATACTCATCGGTGTCGCCACCTTCTCTTCTTTTGACTCGAAATCATGGGATTTGCATCCAACCGAGTCGTGGAGCCTCAGCTCGTACAACGAGTCACCGATTTGGATAAGACATTTGAAGCAATTGGAACATTGCTGGATCTGAATCTTTGCCGAAATGTGTTCTTTTTGCGAACAGGCATTCCCAATCTTACAAACGTTGCACTGGCACAATTCCGCGGCGGTTTCTGAAATTGGATGATTCGGTTATTGAGGAAATTGGAAGACATCTTTCTCCCAACCTACCTCCACCACTTCCAAGGAATTTCGTTTCCATCAAATGATGATCCTCCATGGATTTCCGTGAGCTTTCGGAATGATTGTGATTGACACTAAAACCTAGCTGGGCTCGTAAACAATGGTCACTTTAAAAACAATAATAAATACGATGCAAGTGTCAAATCTGTCAACGATTGGTTCGTAGTTGCGGCAGTGTTGCCTGTGTGATTTTAATGCTCTTCACATTAGAACGAAATGGAAGGGAGCAATTCGAAAATTCGGTAGAAATTTCAGCATCATTCATTGCATGATTTATTTATCAAATTATTTACATAAAATTATTTTAAAATGGAATTTCAATTTGTAATCGATTTCCAATGAAATCGGCCTGCGATTCAGTGGATCTCGAGAAATCTCGTCATTGAATTTGTCTGATGGCACTCAGAGAATTATCAGCAATCACAGTCACAATCAAATCATCCACTGATGCCCTTCCCATTCCCGTCAGCAGCTTAAGACTTCTCTTTATGCACGTTGAGATGTTTTTTAAGGAATTTATTTTCGTAGAAAATCTTCGAACAAATTGGACATTCGAATGTTTTATTGAAAATGCCGTGTTGACTGCGACGATGTCGTTTTAAATCGGTTCCGTGGGCGTAGGCTCGGTCACAGTTTTCGATATTGCATTTGTAGGGTTTCTCTCCTGTGTGGACCTGGAAGAGGGGTTTAGTTAATTTACGAGATTCTCTGTGGACGAATAATCAGGCAATCAGAAGGAAGCTATCCTGGAGATTCGCTGTCAAGTTGACGACGATTATCCCCAAAGTGTATTTCCCGGAACGAATCAACTTACCCGCATATGAGCTATCCGATGAGTGGCCTTTCCGAAGGCCTTTCCACAGACCTCGCAACGATGCGGTTTCTCTCCTGTGTGCTCGTTCATGTGATCCTTCAGATTGTACAGCAAATTGAATCCTTTCCCACAGCTGAAAAAGCGTATAAATTGAATTTCAGCTACTCGACCCTCACTCCCGCCAATACTCACTAGCTGCAAATATATCGTCGACTCTCCGAATGTGTGTGTTTGTGCTGCGTCAAATTTCCGACCGAAGAGAATTTCTTGCCACAAATCTCGCATTCCTTGGAGGGTTCCTTCCCATGAACGATTCGTTTGTGAATCATCAGCGACCTTTGCGTTCGGAACAATTCCTCACACATTTCGCAGGGAATGATTTTCGGCTGAGGTGGATTTTTTTTCTTTCGCTTCTTGAATTCAGCGGGCCATGCTGACGATTCTCCCTCACTCGATTCCCCTGCGAGGGTTTTCTCAGTCGGAACCTTGTCATCGTGATTCGATTCGCTTGGGAAGGATTCATCTCCCAGCGAATATTCGTCTTTTGACTCGGCGCCGTCGTTCAAATATTCCGTGGATCCGAATTCGGTGTCGTCTTGTGGATCAGATTCATCTTCCGATTTGACTTCTTCTGGAATAGGTTGGTGATGTCGTTTCACCCGATTGACGTAGTCCACTTCCTCATCCGACTCACTCTCCGTCTGAAGTTGAGCATCGTCAAGTGCCAAATCGGTTTTCGATTCCTCCACAGCCTCGCATTTGAGTGTCACTTCAGGACTGATCACCAAAGTCTCACCAGTTATCTCCCTGTGATTACACATCCACGAATCATGCAAATCAAACACCAAATCGCCAATTTTGAACACCAATTTGTTGCATTTCGTGCATTCCTGCTGGACGAAATGGCTCATCAGATGATCGTTTCGCTCGCATCTTGTGGTGAAGCTCGTCTGACAGAGGTCACAGCGGAAGCTTTCTGAAGATTTACCTGCGAGGAATCACCTGTAAAAGCCATCTTCAATCAATGCCTTCTCAACACTTACGTCCATTTTTCACCGAGACATTCGGAACGGCCATCGCAGCACTCATCTTCCACTCATTCGCTGTCAATTCAATTTGTTGTCAATTTATCGAGTGCTTGCCGATAAAAACTCAATCAAAAGTCACAATTCAATCTATTTGCAATGTTTTGTTTGTTATTGTTGCTGTCAAATATCAGCGGAGACGTTGTCAAATATTTTGATGTTTTAATGTCACTGCGATGGTCATGCAGCGTTTTCGCTGTATGTCGGTTTTGCAGATTTTCGATATATGTCAATGTGTGATTTGAGTTTTGTCATTTGATTTTGTGAGAGAGGTGGGTTCAAGTGGCTTTGATTCCGAGGCATTTAGAACGAATATTCTCGAATATTTTGGCGACCTTCCAAATCGCCTCGTACTTTTATCAATATCAGAAAAGGTTGAGCAATTTTCATGAAATTATTTTGATAATATTTTGATTTCAAAAAGAAATTTAAGCAAAATTAAAATAAAATAAAAATTAAAAAAACGGTCAAATCTTCATTACAACATCAAAATCAGACCTTTCAACGTGAAACTGCAAACAAACGGAAGTGGCCCGATGTGCGAATGCAGACAGATGATACAATAGAGAGAGAGAGAGAGAATGAGACATCAGGCGAGAGGTGTGAAAGAGACAACCGGACAAAGAGCGAAATGAACGTGTGAGCGAAAAGAAAGGAGACAAACAAAATAAGCAAGACGAAACGAAAAATGGCGAAAATTTCATAAGAAGTCACACTCCAGAGAATCATTCACGAAAAATTCGATCGACGGGACAGAAGAATCGAATGCAAGAAAAAAAAAACCAAGTCGAACCAAGTGAGAATTGAACAAAAACTGTACCACCGAATGCGAAAAGTGCTCTTGTTTACATTCATCGATAGTAATTTGGATTTATCGAAAAAGATTCGAGTTTTGTGAAAATTAAAAAGGGGAAATTTTTTTTTTCTCTCATCCAATTCATCGGACGAAATTCAAGTGTGTGTTTGCAGAGAAGAATTTTTTTTTTGACTACGTCGGCCCATTCATATGGCGTCCATTTTAGATTTTCTACGGCAATAGAGCATCACCGCTGGCGAGAATTTTTTCAAGTTGAGTTCAGTGAATCTCGACGGAATGAATATTCTTGCGATTTTTGTTGAATTTCAATCAAATTTTCCTGAATTTTTGTTTCGATTGCGTTTCATTGAAGATTTATGAATAAATTGTCGAGAATTTTTCACGGCCATATGCATTGTGTGGCGAGTACGATCTAGAAAAAGTCACAACTTTTGTCAAGCAATCGTCGTGTTTCATCGGACATGGATCAGGTAAATACGATATTTTGCCATTAATTGATTCAATGAAACATTCAAAATTGTTTTAATTTCGTTTTTGATGCATTTGGCTTGCGTTTGGACGCATTTTCGAGCCACTCAAACTGGGGTGTGGTCTGGCAGAGAGGCACATTTTTCGACATTTTTCTGCATTCACTTCAAGTCGATTCATTCAATTGTTGGCGTTCGTTTTAGTAAACAATAAACCCGAATTTGGTTTGTTTACATTCCAAAAAATTTCCAAATTCTTCTATGAAAATTCCAGTGTTCCACCGTAACGATTCGTTTCGTGGATTCTACGGAATCTGCCACGTTTTTTGATGCAAAAATCATCGAAATCGGTTGGGTACCCATTTTCGTTAATTTTTCTCAAAGTTTTGTTTACCCGGCATTTTTCAGTGTTTTCTTGGATTTCTAGCCGATTTCGGAGCTTGTTTCTCCATTAAATGGGGCATTTCTTTAAGATTTTCCGTCCTCGAGACGGTTCGATTATGTAATCGACTCGTGCATTCGACATGGCCTTTTGTCCATCACATTTTTTGACATTTTTTTCGTTTTTCTCTTGATTTCATCTGTTTTTCCGTAATTATCGGCAATTTATCCGTCATTTTCGCGGTTTTCAAATCTTTTCGTCGAGTTCCAGACGTTTTTCGACAATTTTTCTCAGTGAATCACTTATTGCGTTTTACTTTCATCGAATTTACGTGATTTTTTCAAACAATATTTTCGGCGGTTTTTCTTGCATTTTCGAACAGTTTTTGCCTCCAAAAAGGTGATTTCACATAAATTTTGTGGTTTTCAACTAATTTTCGACATTTCGTTGTGTTTGTGAAGTGAAATTCAGTTTTTCCGAAAATTCCATCAATTTTCTGGCATTTTTAGGCAATCCTTGCCTGAATTGTGTCTTATCGCGTGACCAGTCTCGAGAGCACCCCTAATTCCCGGCGAATCCTTCTTCAAATCACTAACTCAATTCAAATCTTCTTCAAAATGTCTTTCCAGAAGGTCAAAATTGATTCTGAAAACGAAGCAAGCAGTCATGGAAGCAAAAGTGGCTCATCCACGGGCAGTGACAGGTAACTTCCGTGAAATCAGTGCCTCAAAATATTCAAAACTAAAGCGTGTTGTGTGTTACATTCTCAGTGATTCAGATTCATCATCGTCCGGTTCGAGTGATGGTCACGTCTCAGCCGGTTCGAAACACAGTCGAAAATCCAAAAATGGGAATCCTCCAATCGCCATGAACAACTCAACTGCAGGACAACCAGTCAAAAGCACCACAACCACATCGTTGAATTTATCGAAAAGCACGAATGGTTCTTCGTCGTCTGGATCTTCATCGTCGTCATCATCATCTGGTTCATCATCGTCCTCTGAGGCATCCTCGGGAGATGAGAACGATGCCACCAGTCCGACCAAAGGCTCGGAGCCTGTGCCGCCGAGTAACCAATTGAATGTTTCGAGTGAACAGCAGCAATGGCAGCAGAATGGTGATGATGACCATGACGACGAGGAGGAGGATCAAAACCATGAAGACGAATACGTTACTTCAACCAAAAGCAGTCCCGATGTAAGTTGTCTGAATCAAATGCTGTCAGTGCTGTGAGTTAGTGAGTGAATTAATTAATTTGTTTTCGCTTAATTTGATTTAAAAAAAAAAGGATGACGAAGATTATCAGGTCCGCAAGAGAAGTATGCGAGCGAGAAAACCGCCGGTTAAAAAACCGGTAATTATCAAGAAAAAGAAAAAGTAAGTGATTTCCAGAGAGTGAATTCTAAAGTGGAGAATTAATGAATAAATCCCGCAGGAGTAGTCGATGGAATTCCGGAACATCAGACGAAAGTGATGCGAGTCAAAGTGAAAGTGAAGTTGAACGAAGACCTCGAAGGACGGCAGCTGCAAACAAGAAGAAACCAGCAAAGCGAAAAAATCGAAATTATGATAGTGATAGTGATTCAGATGATGATAATAAACGGTGAGTAGTTGAGTGAGCCGACAGGAAGAGTAAAAGAGAGCGGGACCTTACTGGATTTCTCATTCCCAGCTCGGCAACGCGTCGTGCAGCAGCAGCTGTTAGTTACAAAGAGGCTAGTGAAGATGAAAAAACCGACTCAGAAGATCTAATCGATGTTGACTTTGATGAAGCAGCCGCCCTGGCCGAGCCAACAGACGAAACGGAAAAATGTGAAACAATAGAACGAGTGTTGGGCCGTCGAATCGGTCGAATCGGTGACACAGGGAACAAGACCACAAGCTATGCCATCGAAGAGCGAAACGGTGTGGTCGATGCAACGGCAAATTTACCTCAAAAAGATGCAAACGATTTGAAATTAGTCAAAGGCGAAACCGAAGAGCAGTATTTAATCAAATGGAAAGGTTGGTCGCACATTCACAATACCTGGGAATCGGATGTTACGTTACGCGACCAAAAAGTGAAAGGGATCAAAAAGCTTGAGAATTACATCAAGAAGGAAATGGAAATCGCCGCTTGGCGAAGATACGCCAACGTTGAAGACATTGATTATTACGAATGCCAACAAGAATTGCAACAAGAGCTGTTGAAGAGCTACAACGATGTAGATCGAATAATAGCCGAGAGTCAAAAGGAGGATGGCTCATTGGATTACCTCTGCAAATGGGAATGTTTACCATATTCGGAATCAACGTGGGAAGATTCGACTTTGGTCCAACGAAAATGGCCACGGAAAATCGATGAATTTCGTGATCGTGAAGGTTCCAAAAAGACACCGTCGAAACACAGTCGAGTGCTCAAATATCGCCCGAAATTCCAGCATATGAAAGAGCAACCCGATTTTTTAGGTTTATCACGTGGCTTGACGCTGCGTGACTACCAAATGGACGGTCTCAATTGGCTGATATTGACGTGGTGCAAAGAGAATTCTGTGATTTTGGCCGATGAAATGGGCCTGGGCAAAACCATTCAAACGATTTGCTTTTTGTACTATTTATTCAAGGCGCAATCGTTGCATGGACCATTCTTGTGTGTGGTGCCGTTGAGTACGATGACAGCGTGGCAACGTGAGTTTGCCCTTTGGGCACCGGAAATGAACGTCGTCACGTATTTAGGGGATGTTCAATCTCGTGAAACCCTTCGCCAATACGAATGGTGCTTTGATTCGACAAAACGATTGAAGTTCAACGCCATTCTCACCACCTACGAAATTCTGTTGAAGGACAAAGCCTTTCTAGGCTGTCTGAGTTGGTCAGCCTTGCTGGTCGATGAAGCGCATCGACTCAAAAACGATGATTCCCTTCTGTACAAAGCTCTGTACGATTTTGACACGAATCACCGTTTGCTCATCACCGGCACACCGTTGCAGAATTCCCTAAAGGAATTGTGGGCTCTGCTGCATTTCATCATGCCCGAGAAGTTCACCACTTGGGAGGAGTTCGAGGTGATTCATGAGAATGCCGCTGAGAAGGGTTATACGCGACTGCACAAACAACTCGAACCGTATAGTCTGCGTCGCGTCAAGAAGGATGTGGAGAAA